>PVIJ01009764.1:0-40475 GCA_004024925.1 Scalopus aquaticus
GGGGAGAGCAAGGGGAGGTCATGGAGGGGCCTGAGCGCCATATCAACATACGGGGGTCTGGCTAAAGGGTCAGCCAAGTTCAAAGGGAGACCTCAAATAACAACCCAGGGAGCGAAGCCCTGTGCCAGGCCCGAGAGCACTGGAGACCAGCCCTCACCTGCTGTGCCTACTTACGGCAGGTTGGTTCAGCGACTCCTGGGCCCGGGTCCCTGGGAAGAGGCCTTAGGGGCCTGGGAGCAGTTTCCAACTGGCATGAAAATTTTCTCATAGTTAAACATTCAGAGCAATTGTACCAGTGTCCGCTGAACATCACCCGACTTGAAGACCCTTGGCAGGCGTGACCCGCCCACCCCACCCCGTGCTGTGTCCCCGTCCCAGCAGGGAGGCCGCTTGTTTGCCAACCGGTCACTGCTTCCAGCTCCTGAGTTTTCATTAAAATCCTGGGCACTTCCCCAGAGCTCAAAGGCGTCCCGATTAATTATGGGCGAATGTTGGCTCTCCCCCCGGAAATCTGCCGCCCCAGCCTGGCTCCATCCCCTATGATTTTATTAAAATCCACCTTGCCAGCCAGCACCCCGAGATTTATGGCCACAGCTAATAGGCTGCCTCCCCACGAGACATAAATCTGGGGCCTGCCCGGGAGCTGCTCGCTGCTAAGAGGTCGGTTAATTGTTCCACCCAGAGGTTTCCACGGAGGAATGTTCAATTAGGCCCCTCGGAGCCTTTGGGGACTTACATGAGGTGAACAGGGATTTGGGCACCATTATTTCCTGAGAAACAGCCTTAGCTGCGCCCCTGGCCGGTGGCAGCCCCAGGCCTCCGCTAGCTTTTGCTCAGGCCGGGAGGCATTCCCGAGGTGCCGCAGCTCCTGCAGTGGGTCGGAAGCAAGACGAGCCAGCATTTATCATCTGACAACAGTCCTTGAAAGTTCCTCACCCAGAAGCAACTGCTGAGTGGACTCTGGGTGTCCTTGGTGAGGCGGTTTGGGATTCTCCTTGCCTTCCCATGGCGGGGGTGGCAGGTCGGGGTTGGGGAGGGCAGGGGCTGTCTACTCCGCCTGCTCGCAGCGTGGCTGGAGGAGAAAACCCACCTATCCGTTTGTCCTCAACAGCTATGTGCTGAGACACTGGCTTCCTCTGTGGCTGGAAATGTGCTGGATCTGCGGCTGCACGGAAAATAAGACAAGATCCTGCCTCCTGGAGCCCACGGACTCCAAGGAAAGCACACAGAAGGGCCTCAAAGATGCAGCTTGACAAATGTGAAGACAGAGGCACTGGGTGGGAGGAGGCGGGAGCTAAAAGGAGATGCTAGTCAACTGGAGGGTGCTGTCAGTCAGGGAGGGCTTCCTGGAGGAGGAGTCAGGAATTACAAGGTGTCCTTGTGTCTGTGCACGGTCAAGCTCCCCCCCACACCCCCACACCCCCACACCCCGCCACCAGCATGCCTGGTCACGGCCGGTCTTTCTCAGAGGTCTCCTTTATCAGCACCTTGGGAGTCCCTTGCTTTCCCTCGAGGCTGACAACCACAGGCACTGAGTCTATTGTCACAGATCAGGAGCCTGGGGCTGGCTCAGAGAGGTTGAGTAACAGGCCCACAGTCACACAGCAGGCAAGATGGAAAGACACACTGACGGCCCTCTGGCCACTGCGGCCCACGACTGTTTGACCACGATGGTCTAGACCCCTGGTCCCATTCTCTGCTGGGTCACCCCCGTGGGCGTGACCGACCCTGGTCAGCGAGACAGGGTGCCCAGTCTCTCCCATGGAGCACACAGGCCCCTTTCTCCCTCCTCCAGGATGGCTCTGTCTCCAGGGTACTCTCAGGTGCCACCCGGAGAAGGTCCCCGAGGGGTCTGGGCGGGGGGACACCGACCCCCCTCCGCCGGGTGGCTGAGCTTTGGCTCCATCAGCTGCAGGGGAAGGTCTTTCTAGAGTCCACGACCCGCAGGTGGGCCTCCCTGGGGGTGCAGGGGTTAAGTCTCAGCACTATGAGTCTGCCCGCAGCCACCACAGCACGAGTTTGATTCCCGGCCAGGGAGCTTCCCACAGGGCACAGCAGACCCCTCCTGTCTCCCCGCTACTCCCCTCAGCAGTGGATTTCGGTGGATCCGCCTGTTCTGCTCCCCACTCTGTCTCTGGGGAACCCTCTCTCACCCTCCCCCGCACTTCTGGCCTGCACCCCAGCTCTTGTATACAATATATAAATAAGTCTTTTTAAAAAAAAATGAACCCGCAGGCAGCTGCCCTCGACCCCCTCAGTTCCTGGCCTTACGAGGGCAGAACCTGGCTGGGCGCCTCGCCCCGGGCACCGGCCCTGGGACCGTGCATCACCCACGGAGGCCTCCCTGCCTCGCTTTCCTCACCTATGGCGAGGAAGCAGCCACCAGTCTCCAGAGGTTTTTCGGGTCGTGGTGACAAAAAAGCAAAAGAGAAAGTGGTGCGGGAGCAGGAGGGTGAGCGCGAGGCTTTGGTCTTTATTCTTAACTTGCATGAAATTCTGGAAGCCACCAGTTGCCAAGAAATGCTAAGCTGCAGTCGACGTGCCACGGGGGACTGGCTTTGCTTTAAGCGGGAGGTTGCATGGTGCACGGCTTGTTTGCTTGGGAAACACGGCAGACCTCGGGCAGCCCCCGCCCGCCCTCCCTGGCGCTGCCCCGTGTGCACCGCCCTCAGGTGCTCTGTCTGCTCCCGGCATCTGGGACTATGCTGCCATCACCGAGGCTCCCGTCTCCTTCCTGTCCCTCAGCCCGTGGCTTCTGCCCCTACCCCTTCCTTTCTCTCCCCTCCCACCTCCCCCCACCCTCACCTCCATCTTCTTCACGCCCTAACTTTGCCTCCTCACCTCCTCACATCTCTCTTCTCCCTCTCCTCATTTTCCCTCATCCCCTCTCTTCCTCACCTCCCTCATCTCTTCCCTCCTTCCCTCCTCCCCCTTCACCTCCTCACTCTGTCATCTCCTCACCTCCTCACCTCCCTTCCTTCTCCCCTGTATTCCCTCCCTCTCTCCTCCCCACCTCTTGCTTATAAACCATGAATCATAGTGTCTGCTTCCCAGACAGGCCTGGGGACTGGGATGGACCCTAAGAGGAGACAAGAAAACTGAGACTCAGAAAGTTGAGATCCACACATGAGGTCCCACAGATGCACCCCTTCTCTCGCCCCAGCCTCTGGCTCCCCCAGGATCCTCACCATCCCCAAGTTCTGCCTCTCTGCTCATGCTGTGCTCTTGGATGTCCTCCCACGCTTCTTCGCTTCTTCGAGGGGAAGACTTGTATGCAAACTTCAAAGCCCAGCCCAAGACTCCCTTCCCCAGCAGGTTTGTGGCTCTCTGCTTACCCTTTTCTCTGTCACTTGCCTCTTTCCTCTCAAGGGCCCGTGACCCTCTCCTAGTCACCTCCGCAAGATAAAGCCATGCCTGATACAAATGGGCACATAGCAAGTGACGGGTAGAGGAATGGCTGGCTGGTGGGTGGGTGGATGGATGATGGATGGATGGGTGGGTGGGTGGGAGGTTGGGTGAGTGGGTGGGTGGATGGGTGGGTGGATGGTGGATGGTGGATGGATGGA
The DNA here is from genome assembly GCA_004024925.1 of Scalopus aquaticus. Classification (NCBI taxonomy): domain Eukaryota; kingdom Metazoa; phylum Chordata; class Mammalia; order Eulipotyphla; family Talpidae; genus Scalopus; species Scalopus aquaticus. The sequence continues at coordinate 3,567 of PVIJ01009764.1, forward strand.
TGGATGGATGGATGGATGGATGGGTGAGTGAGTGGGTGGATGGATGGGTGGATGGTGGATGGTGGATGGATGGTGGATGGATGGGTGAGTGAGTGGGTGGATGGATGGGTGGATAGGTGGGTGGATGGATTTGCAGGGTGAGTTAAAAGAAACCCAACTGAGATTTGTCCATCGTAGCTAGAATTTAGGATTTGAACATATTCATGGAATTATCCCACACCAACCTCCTGACTTGGTTCTCACCTCCAGCGCCATGAGGCAGTCAGGGAACAGTTTTCACTCCCACTTTATAGGCAAAGAAACCGAGGCTGGGAGAAGCTGAAACGGCACCGTGCAATCAGCAGAGCTCCTCCCGGCACACGGAGCCCGGCCTCCAAAGCAGCGCTCCTGCTCAGCCGCCCCGGGGCAGCGAGAAGTGGCACCGCGGAGACTTCACCACCGAGAAGGCCTTTTGATCCAAATTACATGACCCCTGTGCTCGGGAGCAATTAACAAGGAGCCAGCAGACGGCCTTTGCAGCTGGTACGCCCGCGTGGGCGGCAGGGAGGCATTATTATCTGGTGCCACGCAGCCTGCCCAGCCCGCCCGGACGGAGGGCCCGCCAGCGCCCAGCTCAGCAGGAGGGGGCGCAGGTTCCCAAGTCACACGGGCCAGCTCAACAGGCATCTGTCTCCTGCAGGCTGCAGAGCTGGGCCCGGAGCTGGCGCCTTCCCAGGGGCCCAGCTCCAGCTCCCAGCCCCACACACTAGCCCCTCCTCAGAGCAGCCCCCTCCACTCCGGCCCCCCTGTTGAAATCTGCACTCCCTCCCCAGCCACTCCCAATCCCTGGCACCAGCTCTGCTTTCTTTTCTTCTGATGCTTCCTCAGCACTTCACATGGAGCCTGGTCACAGGAGACACTCAAGAGGCATTGGACGAACGAACGAAACAACGAACATGTGCATGAAGGAAGAGACCAGGGTGCCGTCCATTCTCCGGGCCTCCGCCTCCGTGTGCGCGAGGGTGGGGGAGGCTTCCTGCTTGCCCTCCGATAGACTCCAGCAAAGACAGAGGTGGAACGCGTGGCCTGGCGGCTGGGGTCTCGTGTATTTTCTGTGCCCTTCTGATCCAGAGGTGCCCCTTCCTGACCCCCCACGCGCCACTTGCAAGTCATTTAATCGCATTTCCTGCCGTTGGCCATCCAAGGGCAGGGGGCTCAGGGCCCCAGTCGTTTCCTGCTGTGGAACAAGTGACCCAACTTAGTGGCTTCAAGCAGGGGATTGGTGCATTCTGCATGGGGCTCCTGGGTGTTGAGCAGGGAGCTGGGTAGGCCGATGGGATGTGCACACTGGGACAGACAAGTTCAAGGCCATAACCTTTACGCACAGGTTCCTCATCCACGCCCTGCAGTCTAGGGGCAGAGGGAAGCCAACGTCTTCACAACAGAAACACCCTCGGTAAAAGGACACTTTCAATGTCATGCGCAGCCAGCGGCCCTTCCTGGCGGGCTCAGCACCCTTGGTTGATCCGCAAACCAGCAGCCCTCTCTGCTCGAGCCAAACCTACTCATGAAGCCATCAGCCCTTCCTCACAGCAGCAACACAAGCTCAATGTTTGCTGTGTCAGCTGGGGTTCCAGAAATCGCCTCTGAGACCCTCATTTGCATGCAGGGAATTTATTGGGGGGTGATTCCACTGCTTTTGAGGGAGCCAGGGGAGCAGCCCCACGCTGAGGAGAAGCTGAACTGCAATGTGGTCTCCTCACAAGTCTAGACTATCCCACAGAGATCCCTGAAGCCAGGATGCCTTCAGAATTGTCCAGAATCAAGGCCAGGCTTCTGCCCCTGGCACTGGCCAGCTCTTCAATGGTCAGTCCTTGCCTGCCCCAAGGGAGGGGGCCAAACCCGTAGTCTGCTGCCATGGACAGGGAGATGCTGGCCTGGGTATGAGATGGGAAGGGCAGGGGTGGGGTGGGGACTGGCTGCTTCTGCAGCAGCCACTGCAATTGCAACGTGCTGTGGTCAGCTCAGGATTCCTTAACAAAACACCACAGCTGGGGACTTAACCAACAGAGTTGTATTTTCTTCACCAGGGTCAAAACTTTCTTTTGGAGGCTCCAGGAGAATCTTCTTTGCCTTTTCCAGCTTCCAGAAGCGCCCACATGCCTTGGCTTGTGGCTTCTCCCATCATCAAAGCCGGCAGGACAGTGTCTTTCCTCCTCTGACCACTGCATCCACCCCTCTGCCTTCTCTGCATCCTTCCATCAGGACCTTGTGGGCACTTGGGACCCATTCAGGCTAATCCAGGACACCCTCCCTCTCAATATCAACTCTAGTCATGCCTGCAAGAACCGCTTTGCATGGACAGTGACCTATTCCAAAGACTACAACACAGACGACTTCAGAAACAATGTGTTTCAAGAACTTCCTCTGGCACAAGCAGCACTGAGGCAGAGGAGAAAGCAGTGGAATTCAATTAGAGAATATTGCGTGCTGGTCAGCTCCACAGCGTGGTGATAGTGTAGGAGCTTTCATGGAGAGGGATGTGAGGATCCACGCCTTGTGAAAGGCCCTGGGAGCTTTGATGAATCCCCAAGTGTGATGGTAAAAATTATGTCATTGATATGGTGGACCCCAGCACACTACATTTGGCCAGAATATAACATTCTTAAAATGCTTCTGGAAACCCAAAGTGAGCTCTGTGGCACAGAGAGCTCTAGAAAAGGCCCAACCTCCAGCTTGCAGAATAGGAAATAGAACTCCTAACCCCCAGAGCAAGTGTGGGAGTTCTCTGGGCTTCTCCATTCTCTCCACTCCTCACCCCACCCCAGTTCCTGTGTCGAAGGAAGCAGAATCATTTCTCCCCACTGCTAGAGTTTCATCCTGGGAGTGGTCAACTCTGTTGCTCTTCTCCTCCTTCTGTCCTTCTGATTCTTGGCCCTGGATGTGGGTGCAATCATGAGACTGTGAGGAAGAAGCACTGAGTCTCAGCTTTCTGGCCAGTGGACTGAAAAGGGAATTGGAACGTTCTTGGGAGGGACTTTAGAAAGTGACATCATAAAGCTGTTTGTGACTCCTGGATTTATCTCCACTGCCATGCCCCTGATCTGTGAGTGTACAGACTTATCCTATCTAGGGTTTCTTTGAGAAATAATAAGTAGACCACCACCCACATCTCAGAGTAGCCAGTATTATTTTTAAAGATTTATTTATTTATGCATACAAGCTGGGGTACAGGCCAGAGGCGTGGGGTGGTGAGAGGGTTCACCAGAGACAGAGTGGGGAGCAGAACAGACAAATCGATGGAAATACACTGCTGAGGGGAGCAGCAGGCGAGGCAGGAGAGGTCTGCCACGCCATGTGGGAATTTCCCCAGCGGGGCATTGAACTCGCATCACCGCTGCCAACAGCTCCACAGTGCAGTGCTTAACCGCCGTGCCACGCCACCAGGGAGGCCCACCAGTATTTTTTTTTTTTCAGATTCAAGTTGTCAAGTTTATTTCAGAACAGCTTAATTTCTTTCTTTCAGAGTAACCAGTATTAACCCATGAATGGAGCTCACATCTGCACAGCATGGTAAAAGTTCAGTGAATACAAGACCTTGATTTAAGATCTTTTTCTGAAATCAGCATTTAACAGCTAGAAATTTTCCTCTTAGCGCTGCTTTGACTGCATCTCACAAATTTTGGTAAGTTGTGTTTTACTTTTAAATCCTCTCAAAATACTTCCTAATTCCTCTGTTGATTTTTGCGTTGATTCATTGTTGTTTAGAAAAGTATTATTGAGTTTTTTAATGGCCTCACCTGTTCTTTGTAAGAGATATGTGGAGCAACGAACTTCCTTCATGGGATTCTTGGGGTATGGAAGGGGGTTCTATGATCCTTTCCTCCTCCAGTGGGAACTCCCCCACTTCCTTGCTTCATCTTTCCATAGTCTGTCATCTATCTGTTTCCCTCAGCAGGTATCAAAAATGATGATATTACTAACAAATTGTTTTTTGTGTGTGTGTGGAAAGAAATTTCAAAAATGAAACACAGGAAAAAAAGACAGTTAAGGAGCCATTTTTCTAGGGCGCATCCCTGAAATTCAGAAGCTCTGACACAGGCCTAAAGTGAAGTCAACTCCTACGAAAATTCTGCCACGGATGCTCTTAAAATTCTTACAATGGTCTCAACGAAATCCTACAGAATTCCTCAACAGTGTGGACGGAGTCTTTTGTAGAGGATTCTCATGAAGTATTTACAAGTCTCCTGGACTCCCATGGAACACTCTTGGGCCACGCCAGCATTTTCCCACCAGTGCCTGTTTCTCACGGAATCCTCTCGCCAGCCTCACGGAAGGGTCAGGGGAGACCGGTGGCAGTTTTGGACTTTCATGAACTCGTCCCAGATGTAGTGTGTGATTCTTGATGAATTCTCACAGATACATGAAATTCCTACTTCCAGCTTCCATGGAATTCTTTGCTAACTCCCACAGCATGATAATAAAATCCCCCTGAAATGCTCCCAGAACTTACATTCAATTATCTCAGAAACCGCAGAGAGCACACTGAGAAATCTTGCAGAGGTCCCTGGGAACAAAAGCAGGGACGCTCAATATTATGGAGGGCCGGCCCAGAGCCATCCTCTGGGGTCTCCATCAGCACAGGAAGGAAATGGAACTTCTTTTCCAAATGGGACAAGAAGGGAAAGCAGGCGTGTCTCAAGCTGCAGTTTCTGACTTCAGCAGCAGGAGGGAAGAAGCTCACGTAGTCCAAGACAAGGGGGAGAAACCTGGCTTTTCCATCAAGCATTTTCCCACTCTGCCCGCTCCAAAGGCATCCCCAGCCGGGACCGCAGAGGGTGGGGCAGACCTTCTCCAGAAAGCCCTTCCTGCTAGTAGCGCCCGCCCCGCCCCCCTTCTCGCGGAGCCTCAGGCTAATCATGAATATTCTCCAAATCATTAATTAAGCCAGAGTCAATTAAGGGCTTTGGATGTTGGCACACCCTGAGCGCTGTCTACGGTCCACGCCTTTCTTCTCAGGCTGGACGTGCCGGCCACGCTGCGCGAGTGTCCCCACAGCCTGCTGTTCCGGGACAATACCCTGGGTTTTTGCAAGTCAGCACCACAGAAACGAGATCCCAAGGGGCTCAGCAAGGGAGACAGCTGCCGCACAAAGGGATGCTTGGGGAGGTCAGAGAGCTGCCCGGCAGTGTGCCCCAGCCTCGGTGCAGCGGCATCTGCCAGGCCCTGGCACGCTCCCAGCCGCCTGGCCCCAGACCAACGCTGGGTCTGGGAGCTGGGCCCCGTGAGCCGGCCTGCTGGCCTTCCTGCCTGGGCGGCTGGGCGGCTGGGCGGCTGATGTGCCCTTCCTGCTCCTCTTTGGGCTGACTCCACCAGGTTCTGAGGACTTAGCCCCTGACAGCTGCTCTCCAGGAGACCCCAGGCTAAGCTCAAGGTCCGTCCTTAGGCTTTCATCAGCCCTGGCATTTGGCAGGGCTAGTTAATTAAGCGTGGGGTGGATGGTTAGGGCAGCCTGGACCCCAGCAGGGCAGACTCTATAAAGCCAAGACGGCGCCTGGCGTTTGTTGACTGACTGAAGGATGGCAACGACCGCCACCCTCAGACAACAACAATAACAGTAACTAACGTGAAAGGAGAGCTCTCGTGCATATGGCCCACAGGAGCCTCTGGAAACCGCACGCTCGCCACATTTCCGGGAAGAAGAGCACAGAGGCACACGCAGCTGGGAGGCTGATAATAATTCCACATCTGCTAAGTGCCCACTCTGTGCCCTGCATGCCCCATGCCACTTCTTTATTCCCACCAAGGTCCAGCCTCTGGGGCTTTCCTGCAGGCTGTTGGCCAGCACATGGCTAGACCCACGGGGTATGCAGCCCTGAAATCAGGGGGACCCCTGAATAAACACCAATATCAGTAAGAGCCCCAGACACCAGCGTGGGGCCCAGCCTCCTTTTGCGCTTTTTTATTTACATCTCTTTGCCCAGAACTGGCTCTCTGGGGCCCCCTGAGCTGCCGGGACCCTGGGGGGGTGGCTGCCCCATCTCTGCAGCCTCTGTGCTTGGGGTGGCAGCCAGAAGGGGGTGCTGCCGGGGTGGCTGCCACAGCCCCAGGCAAGTCTGTGGGAGGAGGGGACATGAGCTGGCCTCAGAGCTGGAGGCCCGAGCCTGGGCTCTGCCCGGAAGAGGACGGAAGCGACATCACACAGGGCTGGCCAGGGCCTGGGAAGCACAGACTGACGGATGTGGGCCGCCCCTGCCCGCCGCCTCCAGAGGCCTTCCCGAGGGCCTCCACTCCCGCGGGCCACCTGGATTTCATCGGCTCAACAATTTTCTTTCAATTGCCTCACCTGTTAAAAACTTTAATCACATCCTAAGCAATATTATCAGTGAAATCACGGCTTGGGGTGGGGGTGTGTGTGGCGGAGATTAATGTCTCTTCCCACAAACATCACACTCTTTCTTCTCTGTGGAAGAAACCCCGGTTTCTAACCCGGCCACGGGGCTGCTTAGAATAAAAACTTCCTACCCAGGCCTCTCTTTAGTTAAATATGGTTTTACACCTTGTCCCGATCAATGGGGAGAGTTAAAAGACAAGACTGTACCTTTCTCTTTTCCCGCTGTTTTCGCTGTCTGGAAGATAGGCAGGATGGCAGAGCCCAGGTGACACCTTGTGCTGACCTTGAGGATGGACGTCCTGCCGAGCAGAGTAGCAAGATGGGGGGGCTCGCTCTTGTGGGGTGCCCTTGCAAGTTTGACTTCCATGAAAGAAAAGGCAACTTTTTCTCTAGTAGAAGCCAGTGACGTTTGTTGTGGCTTCCACCGCTGCTGCTGCTGCTGTCGATTGCAGTGAAATCTCTCCCTAGCTAATATACTAAGCTAGAAGTGTTTTCGAACACGTTTGTGTTCAGCCTGCCGCCTGCCAGGGTTGGGGGGTGCTGGGGGCCGGGAGGCAGGCCACCGAGCCGCCCAGCCCCCACGAATCCTCACGCTTTCTCTCTGTGTTCTCTCAGGTCTGGCCTCTTGGTAGCCACGCCGCTGGCCTCCCCCAGCCGCCCTCCTGTAGCCGTCCTGCCAGCCCCTCCCTCCCGGGCATGGGTGTGCACACGTGCACACGTGCACACGCCTATGCTCAGGTGTCCGCCATGAGGCACATATGCCCCACGCCCACGGTCCCAAGCACCCCCTGAGCCACCTGATCAAGGTCACAGGTGATGGCCACGGAAACAGCGGCGCTAAAGGCCTGACCGATCCACTTACCCCCAACATTCTAAAACAAACGTCTAAGTATTGACGTTTTAAGGGTCTGGACCTTAAATTCCTGGCGGCCCCCGTGGAATGCCCAGATTCTAGGAGACGGACATCCTACAAGCGAAAAGGCCTTGAAAACGATGAAGGGCGCCACAAATTTTGTTCTGGCTACGCTTGGTCTTGTCCAGCCGAGGACCAGGGGCATCGGGCGTGCTTCTCGGATGGCGGGAACTGAAGAAAGGCAAAGAGACCTCGGCAGAGCGAAGCGTGAGCCCAAGGCCGTTTCCCACCGAGAGTCTTCGTGACCTTGGACACGGAGGTCGGTTCAACGGAAATCAAAGCGTCTGACTCAAACTCCCAAGTGTTTCCTGGGGGCTTGGGGTGTGCGAGCGCTAACGCCTTGGGCCGGCTCCTTGGCCTTGAGGGATCATCTTCTCGCTGGGGCTGCTTTGGCCTGGGGAACAACGAGTGGAGGAATTAGGCCACAGGTCCGGACTCCGAGACCAGTGTCTTCCTTGGGGTCCCCAGGGCTGCTGACACGAGGATTTGGTGCCCGAGTTAGTTTGTGAGGCGACCTTGGGAAGGGCCTCTCTGTGCCTTAGTTCCCTGACCTGTCAACTTGGCATAATACCGGCCCCCGTTGGGCTGTTGTGGTTTATTGATGCCAGAGGTTGGGGCCCAGAGACCTGCCGCAGGCGACATCCATCTCCACGCTGTGGCTTCTTGGGAGACGTCCCCAACACAGTGCCTGGCACACAGCACTTCCAGGGCCGGGTGACAGGCGTGGGGATTATGGTGGGCAGGGAGCGGCAGCTGGCGCCCAGGCCTGGGGACCCGAGGACGTTTACCCCAATTCCATCTTCTGATCCCCTTCACGGAGAAGTCTTCTCGTCGTCTCGGCCCAGAAGGGCACAGCCTAATGGCAGACGGCCCTGTCCTTGCAGGAAAGCAGATTTCTTTGCTGTCCACAAGAAACCAGTTTCTGTCCGAGAAGCCCTCCCAGTTCAAGCAGTCCCTGTTGCAGCTGGCCGTTGAAGTCGGGCACTCCCTCCAGCCCTGTGCCTTTGAACAAGTCACTGGAGCGCTCTGTGCCTCAGTTTCCTCTCTGTCAGCCAAGGGTGACAGCAACAGCAGAGAAACACCTGGCGGGCAGCGTGCCCCCGTAGAGTTCGCTGCTAGAACGGAGCTCAGTAACCAGCCGGTACCCACATCTGCGCACACAGCCGCTCAGCAGCTGCACCGGCAAGACGCTTCGCAGCCTTTTAGAAGACGCACGACTGAAGCGCGGAGTTCGGAGCTCCCTGGGCTGGGGAGTAGATCCCTGCACACCCCCTCCTCAGCCCAGAGGCCGCTGCCCGTGCCAGCTGAGAGGCTGCCAGACCCCCAGTAACTTCTGGGTCCCCTCAGCCCAGTGGGAGCATCAGAAGTCAGTGGCTCGGACAATTGCACTTTCTTTTCTCTTTCCAAAGAGGGATCAGCCTAGAGGCCTTTGAAAGAGCTGTGATTACATCTTCATTTGTGGGTAATGGGATTAGCTGGCCCAGGGCGAGCCTGGGGCCTGGGGACGGCTCCAGGCAGCCCGCCCTGTGTCCTGCCTGGCTCCGGACCTCAGGGTGGGGGACACCTCTGCCCTCTGACAGGCGCAGGGAGCAGAAAATGGAATTAACCCCAGCACCCCGAGGGCTGCTGTGCCCCCCAGTCTTCTGATGATCAAGGACTGCTGAGCCCCAAATGGCAGAAATCACTGTTCTCCAGGATAGTGATAATGAGATAAAGATGCATGCATGCATGCGTGTGCGTGAGTGTGTGTGTGTGTGTTTGGGGGGGAGGATCTTTTTGTGATTACAGCTTTCAGATCCCATCTAGGGACCCTCTCCCAGGTGGAGAAACTGTGGGATGAAACAAAGGCAAGAAGAGAGCCAACCGGACCCCCCACCCCCATCTGAGACCCGTGTCCAGTTCTCAGCAGACCCGCTGTGTGCGGGGCACTCAGCAGGCACTCATCCCCACGAACCCTCCTTGGAGCCAGCCTGCTTCTGCGCCAGGTTTCACGCCGGGCCCCCTTGCGTCATTTCTCACGCTCCTTCCGCTGTCCCGGGAGGCAGGGCCAGCCACGCCGGCCCGGGTGGAGCTCCTGTTAATGCAGGAGGGGTCTAGCTAAGCGATGCCGACACGCGCCCTCTGGCCCCACACCAGGGTCTGGGCATTTGGTGCCCAGCAGACCTGGTCTGTTGGCATCACATACATCAAAACATCACATGTTCGTTTAATAGTTTCCTTGACACATCTTCTCCTAGAAATGTATCACTTTGCTAACTGCATTTTGAAAAATGTCAAACTTACTAAAAGATGCTTGATCGAACACCCGGGACCCCTGGCACTTGCCGTACTCCTCTCTCCACACCAACTGTGTCTATTTAATGCACATGTGTGTGAGTGTGTGTGTGTGTGTGTGTGCGCGCACTTAATGTACTGCTACACACACAGCTGCAGCTACAGAGTCACACCCTGCAGCACCGTGTGTCTGTTACGATGTGTCCATGTGCTTTCTCTGCAGTGAACTGTTTGCACCCTGCGCACACCTGACTTCTAAATCTTCAACATCATCTTCTAGAACAAGGACATTCTCTTACGTAACTGCAACAACGATTAGCACACCAGGAAATGTAACACTGATTCAATTCTGTTATCTGAGTTACAATCCACATTCAAATTTCCCCCCAATTAACCCAATAATGCCCTGGAGACACTTTCTCCTTTGTAAATCCCGGACACAATACTCATTGCGTGTATTTATCATTTCTCCAAGATGTAATCGGAAGGATGGAGGGCAAATTGAAGAGGAGACGCCTCTCTCTTGTGGGCTCACGGATGCTGCATCAGCACCCTGTCCTGGGGGCTGCCTGAGGGGGTCCTGCCCCCTGCTGCTTCCCAGAGAAAACATCCAGCCTGTCCTTGGGATTCCATTTCTGCTTGTCAAATGAGTTGTCAACTGAGGTGTGGTGAGCACCTTGCCGACACCCCTGCATCCTCACTGTGCAAACCCCGATATCGGGGGCAGTGAGTCCATCAGCCCCAGGACTCAAGAACCGGTCTGAGCCAGCCTTGGAGGGCGCTCACTGACCCTGCCCCCTGATAACGAGTGTCCACGGCCCCGCCCAGGCCGTGAGCAGAGAGGGAAGTCTTCTGAGCCCCCGGGACCTTTCCCTTTGCTGATGCAAGAAGATACCGGTTCAGCCTTGTTCCACCCTGCCCTTCTGCCCACTTCCTGCACTGCGCTTGGTCACGATGTCTGGAGCCGCTGCAGCCATTTGTGCCCATAAAGGCACATATGTTGGGACTATAAGCCAACTGTCTGAGGAAGACGGAGCAGAAAGTTCTGTGATGCTAATGCTCAGGCACTGCTCAGACCTGGGCTGCCTCCCCTCTCTCCTCCCTGTGGGAGAGGAGCACATGTCTGCTTGTTGAAGCAGCAGCCATAAGTATTCCTCACTGATATTTTCAGAGGCTCCTAAGAAACTTCCAGTCATAGTGGGAAGTGTAAGGCACTCAGGGCCAACTAAAACCAGGTCCAAACCTCAGAGGCAGACTCTAGTTAGGCCCATCAACCAAGGGGACATAGTTTAACCTTTCAGAGTCCAAATGTCTCAGCTACAAGAAACAAAGGGGAGGGGGAGAAAAAGAAGCTCCGAGAAATACGGTCAGAGCGCAGAGACACACCCATACCTCTGTATTATCCGGTTGTCCAATCAGCAAATGTTTATCAAACACCTACTATGTGACCTCGTTCAGTGACTCTTGACTGAGCACCTACTATGCCTTCAGTGCTGTCTTCAGCACTGCAGGCATTTGCATGAAACAAAGTTTTTCCTCTCCTACACATGGACCCCAAGATGCACCCCAAGGAGGCTTTGGGCTTTAACGATAAGCAGAGCAGATCTGATTGTCTCCATTTTCACAGAGAGGAAGCTGAGGCAGAGTAGCCATGACCCACCTTACTGCCCACCTGTGTAGGGGAGCAGAGCGCTGGCCGCGCGACAGGAGCTGGGCTCTTGCTGCCCACTGGGGCACTGTCCCCCGACTTTGTGATCGGATCCTCAATTTTGCAGCTGTAAAGGCTCTGGAGGAAGGACGCCGCCATTTCCTGCCCCTTTGAGAAATGTGTTTCTGATTTTGATCCCACTTTATCAGATACATAAAATGGATTATCTGGAGAATGACAGACTCACTGGTGCGTGATGAGCCAGAAACCTTGGCTTTCAACTTCCCGGGCCTGATGGGGTTACCTGGGGAGAGAGCCGGGCGCTCCACGACATTGCTGTCCGCTTCTTTAGCGATGCTAAGAGCTGTGGCACTCCAAGTGCAGTTTTCCCCTCTCCAATTAGGGTAGTACAGGGAAGAACTTTCTAGAACCTTTACCGAGGTGTTAGGCACTGTCATGACTTCGCGTCCACTCTGGGAAGCAGATGCTCGTTGTGTTTTGCTGATGGAGAAGCCCAGGCTCTGAGGAGTTAAGTGACTTGCTCGTGGTCACACACCTTCGGCGCAGGCGGGATTGCAATTACTTGTTTGGTGCCTGTCTCCTGCCTCACTAGTTCGCCGTGAATCCCCGGGTTCGGGGTCTGGTGCCCCATAAATATTGCTGAATTCATCATGCTGTGTTGGACCCCTTGCCGCCCCAGGGAAGACCTGAAAATCCACAACTGGTTGGGGGAGAAAGGACGTCTGCAACAAACTCCACAGATAGGTTTATGGACCCCTCAGACCAAAGAGATCCAAGACACCAAGGGCTACTAATCCCTTAATTCCATCATCATCCCAAAGAGAGGATTGCTGGGAACTGAGGGGCGGAGTTAAGCAGCCAGGTTGGCTATGTAACCAGAGTTTTGGGCCTTGGAGCTCTCTCGGCTTCTCGCCGGGTACAGCGCGCCATTGGCGGTCTCCAGCTATTCGGATCTGGTAGGACGTGTTTGGAGATTTTTCTCTCTCTTTTCCTCTTTTGTCCCTGAGTTATTCATTTTTTAATTTCCCTTCCTTTTTGTAAATTAACCTTTTATTAACCTTTTTGTGAGCGTCTGAAATTGATCTTATTATAGTCCTTTTTAAGTGCATGGGTGAGAACCCACAGTCAGGCACCCCATTGTATATCGGGGTTGCCCTGTAACAAACTTCTGTGCCTCTGTCTGACAGAGGCTGAGCAGGGCCCCAGGAAGACAAAAGGGAAGGGGAGACTCATCTCTGGGAATAAAAGCAAACCCCAGGAAAGTCGGCCCCAGGACGCCACCGTGAGCCCGGGGCTGCGCCCGACCCTCACACACCCCGGGAGCCGGAGCCGTCTCCTGGAGTAAGAAGGGCAGAGCAGAGGAATGGGCTCGTGCCCTCTTTCCTGGCCTCAGCTTCCCTATCCATAAAATAAAGGCAGGTGCATTCCCAGACTCAACCCTCTCTCAGCCCAAACCCCTGCCTGGAGCTTGGACGGTCGAACGTCTTCCAGTCCCTGTAAAGTTCCAGAAGTCTAGCTGAGGACGCTGCTGACCCTTCTGCAGAGAGCAGGCAGCTTACACGTGAGCAGTCGCCCCCATCCGTGCACAGATGATGATAAAAGTCACATGTACTTGCAACTTACCCAGTATCTCATCATCCCATTTTTTAAAGACTATTTTTATTTATGCATGTAAGAACTGGGGTGCAGGCTGGGTTGGTATGCATAGGGGCGTAAGTAGGTGTGGGGTGGTCAGAGGATTCCCCAGAGACAGAGTGGAGAGCAGAATAGGTGGATCCACTGAAATCCACTGGCCGGGGATCAGACTCAGGCTGCAGTGGCTGCTGATAGCTTGTTAGCCTGAGACTTAACCCCTGTGCCACCAGGGAAGTCCCTCATCATCCCCATTTAACCGATGAGCAAACTGAGGCACAAGGAGCAGTGCTTGCCCCATGAGCCGCCCGCCGGCCGTGAAGGCTGCCCCCAGCCTGTGGCCTGGCCACGCTGGGCCTCCTTCCCGGCTGGGCCTGCCATGCGCCAGCCCCGCGGCCAGGGATGACACGAGCGTTCTCCTGATCTCCCAGATGGGAAGATTCTGCCGTCAGCCCGAGTTTTGGAGAAGGCAACTGATGTTGACACAGGCGGCTGCACTTGAGCGAGCATCTCCCGGCGAGCTTTGTCCTCGTCTGCCCACACGGGGCGTTGCTCAGGCTGACGTGGGCAGGAAGCTCTGCTCTTCCACCCAGCTCTGTGACCGCAGGAAAGTTGCCAAACCTCTCTGATCTTAAACTCCCCACCCTGGCATTTCTAGGGCTGTGAGTCATGCTGTTCTTTTCACGCGGTCTCAGGGAATGAGAGAAAAGCTCCTGCGATGGTAGCTTCTGGGAGGCCGGCCCGCTAGGGAGTCGCCTCCTTCTTTCCTATGCTGAAGGCAGAAACTGGCCCCTGGCTGACATCTCTTCTTCAGTCAGCAACCACCTGCAGAGGCTGCTGCCCCGCCAGGCACCCCAGGCCTGGCCTGTCCTCTGCCCCCCTGAAGTTTTGTGGCTTCCGCCCCATTTTCACCATTTCCCATGGACACAGAGACCCGTCTCTCTCCAGGTCTGCCCCTGGGGCTCAACCTGTGATCGGGCCATTGCATGTTGCCAGGGGGCATACTGGGCTCCTTTCATCTTCCCAGCAGCCCTGTGGGCTGGAAGTCATTTTATGGAGAGGAAACCGAGGACCAGAGCCATGGCGGCAGGAGGGCCTGAAGCCCAGGCGTGTCTGATGGCCAAGCCCATGCCCTGTTCTTAGGCGTGGGGAGCGGCTCCCCGAGCCCACAGAGCTGCAGCTGAAAGACCAGGCTAAAGACTCCCACTTTCAAGTGGTAGTACGGGCCCCTCTTCCTCGGGACCAGATGTGTCTCCATTTTGACCTCTTGTCCATGTTGCTCTCCCAAGCCTTTGCTCAGGCACCTTCCGCACAGCATACCCTGCTCCCCTTTCTTCACCCGACCAGCATCTACGAATCTGTACCACTTCCTCCAGGAAGCCTTCCTGGATCCCCAGCTGGATCTAGAGGTCCCCTCCCTCATGCACTCTTCATTTCCAGCACTTTCTATTAAACCAATCCCTTGCCACTGGGCAGTGAGTTCTTTGTCTAGACACTGTACACTTCATCTTGGGGTCTGGTCCTCATCAAGACCACATCCGGGGTGAAATGCCTGCAGGGGATGGTAGCGTCTGTCTTAAACTTTCCTCTGGGAGCTAGCTCCTCTCCATCACCCGTCAGGGATCACGGTGACCGCCCGGTGTGGCCGTGAGCTTGGTATGCGGCTCAGCTGAGCACTGCAGGCGTGACAGGGTGACTGACACCCGAGTCCTGTTCCCCAGAAGCCCGCCGCTGGCCCACTCCTGCCCTTCCAGCCCGGTGATTAGGTGTCTCTTGAATCCCATGAATGACCCTGAATCTGAAATAAAAATCTCTTTTTGCATAAGGTTAACCAGATTCCGCTTCTGTGGCTTGCCTAAGAACCCTGGCGCTACAACACACCCACAGATTTTGGGTTGACGCACGTGGGTGAACAGCCCTGAGGGCAGAGCGAGTCCACCCTGTGGGAATACAGGCAGGAGGGCGGGAAAGCCCAGCAGAGGGGCCTCGTGGGCACAGGCCCCGGGGGCGGGCACCCCGGCTGCATCACCGGAGGGCGGGGTCAGGGGCACTGAGACTCAGCAGGACAAATCCCCCCCGGAAGTGGCAAGCTGGCTCCATCCGCTGTCCAGAGACCGTGGGCTTCGCAGGGTCACTCCATCACCTTGTTCCCTGCTCCTTGTGGTGTGACCCAAGCTCAGAGGAGCCTGGGGGGTGGGAGTGGGGAGGGGCGGCGCCTGGGGGTGAGACACGGACCACGCCCCCTCCCCAGGGGGTTCCCTGGAGAGCTGGGGTGGGTCAGGATGGGTCCAGAGCAAGCCCAGGCCCCTGCTGGGTCCGCCTCAGCCTCGGGCTGCTGTGGCGCTGTCTTACTCCAGTAAAATGGACACTCTCCCCGAAGCCTTCCCAAAGGTGGGCTCCAGATGGATTAAGCCTTTGAGGTGAACGTTAAAACAATCAAGCCAAAGAAAGCAGAAGACATCTATCTTGGTGCCTGAGGAAACAATGATTCGACCCCCAAAGATCCCCAAAGTGCATGCCAGACAGAAGGGGGGAAAGCGATGGGCCGGACTCCCTCAAGAGTAAGCATTCTGGGTTCAGGATGGAGACCTCGGGAAAGGCAGCTTTGATAGGGCCAGGCAAAGGCTGGACCTGACATGGGGCACCATCTAGAGCCTACTGGGAGCGCCCCTGAAACAGCAGGAAAAAGACAGAAGGTCTGATAGAAAAGCGCAGATGGGCCAGCAGAGGGGCGAGCGGCCAGGGAGGTGTTCGAACCTCCCTGAAGAGACGGCGATGTTAGACCCACGGGGGAAGGCAGACGCTTCCTAAGTGGGTGACAGTGTTGGCTGACGTGCCCTGGGGAGCTGGGCACCCCGACACCATAGACGGGACAGGCTGGCCTGGGCCCCCAGACACCACTCTGGGGTCAGTAGAATGTGCCAGGACAGTGTGACATAGGCCCCTGGGGAGCAGGACACAGGTTCCCAGAAGCACTGGTCACACAACCAGAAACCGGGACCACCTGGTGCCCAGCCCTCCCTGGGAAATGCAGGGCTCTGTGTGTCCCCCCACCAGGCCAGGTGGGAAACAGGGGACAGAGGTCACCAGCTGAGGTCACTGAGAGGGGCTCGCATTGCTGGGTCCCCCTGCTTTTGCGCCGGCTGCTGCCTGAAGCAGGGTTTGACACGTCCGCTGCTCTCTGTGCTAAGGGACAGACAGCCACCTCCTATGGCCGATGGGGGGACACATTGGGAGCCCTGGAGCAGCAGGACCCCACATCCGGCCCGCAGTAGCTGCTCAATTAACAGTCAGCAGCTCTTGCAAACAGGACTCGTGGCAAGGCGAGGCACATGCGTGGAAAACCGCTGGGCACCCCCACCCCAGCCAGCGTCCCAGAACCCCATGGGAACAAAGTCCCCCCTTACCCCTTATTGCAGTTGCCTCTTGTCTCCCACCCTGGTGTGCTGGGCGCCCCCCCTCTCCCCGCCCCGGCCTGCCACAGGAAATGCAGCGGGCTGGTCTTGAGGTCAGAGCAGCCTCTGCCCGGGCCATTCCTTCCTGCCCACCCCCGCCCCGCCGCGAGGCCCTGATTAGCCTGGGTATTGGGTGACCCCTGCTCTTCTTCCCCTGCCCCGCAAGGGTTAATCAGCCTTCCTGCTGGGCGGCTGGGCGGCTGGGCAGGAGGCAGCGGGCGGCCTGGCGGCAGGCGGCTTTCATTACTTTGATGGGGTACATGTGCTGGGCTTTATCTCCGGCCCTTTCTCCGTAATTCAGCGCTTGAACGTCTCAGCTGTCGGCCGATCTGCAGACAATTGCTCGGGGTAATACTATCCGGAAAAAGCTGATAAAACGCAGATGTGACGAGGCCTCTGAAATTTGCGGTTTGCTAAGTGGTTTGCTGCGATGCTTGCCGTGGCCGGGCGGCTGCCCTGTGAGGCTGGGAACAGAGGGGGTGGGAGCACATTTTTTTAAGTGAAAGGTTGAATAGAGGAAGTGACTGTAGAATTTTTGTTTCTATAATTAGGGAGCTGGCGAGTAGAAAGTGGAGGTGATGTGAGCATATCGCAGGACTCGTGGGCTCCCAGCCCACGAGGTTGGGGGCGTCTCGGGACTGGGGCACCCCATGCTTCCCCATGCAACATGGGGGATGTGGGTGGGGGTGCAGCCACCACAGGCTGTGTGACCTTGGGCAAGTCGCTTGACCTGTGCCTGGCTCTGCCAACTCAACAGACTAACAAGCTCAGGCACTGCCACGTGTGCTCTGCCTGGTACACAGTAGGTCAGGCACACAGTAGGTGTCCAGGACCCTAGAGAACAGGAGTGACGTAGCGTTGCCATGAAGACCTGAGTCCCAGTTGGGGGCCAGGCTCCCAAAATCATGACTTGCCAGGCCAAGGTCACTGGGCTGGACCTCTGGGTGAAACAGCCACCAAGGTCTTCCTGGGCCGCAGGAGGGTAGCCCCAAATCCATGCTGTGCTCCCAAATCACCCGGCATCGTGCCACGCAAGCCCTACCCTGGAGGTCAGGGGCCTGAGAATCTGCATTTCTCACGAGGTCCCAGTGATGCTGTTCTGGACCCTAGATCTGAACCTGGACCCTGGACCTAGACCCTGGACACTGGACCTGGACCCTGGATCCTGGACCTGGACCCTGGACCTGGACCTGGACCTGGACCCTGGACCCTGGACCTGGACCTGGACCCTGGACCTGGACCCTGGACCTGGACACTGGACCCTGGACCCGGACCTGGGCCCTGGACCGCACTGCAGGAGCACCAGGAGGGCGGGCCCAGAGCGAGGGAGGCTGTCTGCCTCTGCTGGCCAGAGGGCGGGCAGGGTGGCTGGCGAGGCCCAGCACGCCAGGGACAGAGCCAGGCTGGGTGCCGTGACCCCCGGGCTCTCACTGACCCCTCCCATCAGCTGGCCCACAGCTGGTTCTGGACAGTGGGAGTGGCCATGGGAGGCATCCTTCCCGATGCGCCTCCCAGATGGACGTTAGACCAAGGCGGACGCCACACTCTCTGCCGTCCTGGGGCCACGGGACGTGCCTGTCAAACCCGCGCCCGCTCGCCCAAGTCCGACAGGCGGTGGAGGCGGGGCCGCCACTTCAGGCCGCCTTTAGAAAGTCCTCGTCTGTGGGGGTCCTTAAGTGAGAAGTCCTCTCGCCCTCAGTCCCTGAAAACAGCCGGGAGAAGTGGGTTGGTCGCCCCCATTTCAGACGAGAGCAACCGCGGCGCAGAAAGGAGAAGCGGCTTGCTGCGGGGCGCAGAGGGGCACCAGGTCCTCACCCCTCGGCACCCTGGCCAGCCGGACGCCTGGGGAGGGGCGCGGCCCCTCTGGGGGCCTGCGGGAGCGGCTGCACGTGCAGTTCCGCCTTTCAAAGAAAGAGGGCGTCGCTGCGCCTGCCGGCGTGGGCAGGGCTGGTAGCAATTTTCCCACCAAGTGTAAATTAGTCAATCTCCAGTCTGTAAACTGGGGCCTTTGAAGGACCTTAATGAAGCACTCCATTAGGGCTTAATGACGCTGCCTGCAGCAGCGACCCAGTGCCTTTTGATGTCTTGGGGCCACGGGTTGGAGGCTCAACTTATCTCAATGCCCCGGCAGGCTTAAAAAAAAAAAAAGGCAAAAAGCCCCCTTAGAGAAGTTGAAAAATTTTTAATGAAAAAAGTTAGTCCTGGCCTGACTGATGTTGGCACTTCAAAGCCAGCGCTCCCTAAATTGCTGTAGACTGCTTAATTCAAAAGTGCCCCCGCGCCAGTGACAGCCCCCAATGGTGACAAAATAGAATTGGCAACAGGAGACGGGCAAGATCAAAGGCTGGCTATTGTAATAGTTTTGTTCCATGAAGAATTGCTTATTGTCAGGAGTTTTAAGCCTTTTTCTCTCTCCTCCTCCTCCTTTTCCCCCCCTGGCCCCAGCGCAGCCTCAGAATCTTCTGGCTGGGAATCAGGGCACATAAATGCTGGTAATTACATCCTCCCATAATGCGCGCAGTTTGCGGAGGCGGCGCTGCCCGCCTGCCTTCCGCGGTGCGCGCGAGCTGCGGGCTGGGGCTCGGCGGAAACCTTTTCTGTGTTTTTGTTGGGAAAGACCCTCCCGGGGCACCGGAAGGCAAGTCAGAGCTGGGGCCAGCCCGTCCTGGAGACCTTTTCAGGATTTGCTTCGGACGAAGCTGCTATGCACCTGGGCTCTGGCTGGGGGTGGCCCCGTGTGGGGTCCTGGCTCTGCACCCCCTCTTGGGGCTACCTGGCTCATCCTGGTCTCAGTTACACACCACAAGCATGCGCTGAGCTCTGATTTAGGAAGATACTGGCTTCCTTGGGCTGTTTTTAAAATGAGGCGCAAGTGAGCATGAAAGCACTTTGTAGCCTGGACAACCTCTCCCCCTCCCCCCTCCCTCTTTGTTTCCAGAGTGTATTTTCAGTCTCCAAGGTTCACCTGGCTCCTGGTGTGTCTGTGAGCACCTAGCGAGACAGAGTCTAGAAACTTCCCCTTGGAGGGAGGCGGTAGGTGAAGGCACCGTCCCCAGGCCTGGATCTGAGTCCCGAGTCTCCTCCACACCGCTGCTCACCCAGCCTCCTTGCCCTCAGCACCTCGGCTTGCTTCTCTGTGAAATGGGAGTGATCCGCGCTGTGCGGCAGGATCTCCTGGCTTGCTGGCCCTGACCCCGGGCGGGTGAGGGGAAGGCAGCGCTGCCCTTCCAGGAGCCGGCCGGCCGCAGACCTCACAGCGCCAGTCCGGGCTTTTTTCTGAACTACGCTGGAGGAGGCCAGGGCTGTTCTGGGCCGGGCCAAGGCTTAGGAGGACCGGGGTCTAAGAGGAAGCCAGCCGGCTCCGCTTCCGTTTACTGCTTGAGTGGAAGGCCCCAGGAAGCCGCCCCCGGAGCAGACCAGCTCCCATCACCGCCCTGTCTTGAATTAATTAAGCAGAGCGGTATGGGGTCGATTAGAGCAGTCGCTGATGACATCTCCTCGGGCCGGGAGCTGCTCCTGGCCACGCCGCCTGCCAGACTCCGGCAGGTCTGCTCGGTCCCAGAGTATCTCGGATCCGTGGTCAGGGCTGGAGCCACCGTCCCGCAGACCTTTGGGGGCACCCGCGGCCGGGAAGGAGGGGTCGAGGGCCAGGCCGACACGCTTCTTGCGAGCAACTGCTTGCTACCCCTCTCCCGAACTTCGCCGTGCCCTCCCCGCCGCGCTGCTGCCCTCCTTTGTTTGAAATCTGTCGACACCAAGAACCCAAATGCCCAAACACGTGAGGCAGACATTCTGGGGCAGCACCAGCCGAGAGCCGACACTCTCGGGGGTTCCAACCCCACTTGGGCCAAACGTCCTCCGGCCACGTGAGGTCCACCCGGACCGGCCTGCCCACCGGGGAGAGGCGCCGGCCACCGACCCGCCGCTCGCCACAGTCACGCACGGCTCTGTGCAAACCCAGCTGAGCAATTATGAATAATTAAATCAATTAGAGACAGTCTAGCACCAGGGATTACGGCCGCGCGGGGGTGGGTCCGTCATATTTTAACAGTAAATGCGAGCGCCCCAGCGAGGCCGGCGGGACAGGGAAACAAAGACGCGCCCGGATGCCAAGCCGTGTTGCCTGGTGACCCTCCTCCGCGGGCTCGGCGGCCTTCCCAAGCAAAACAATGGCAATGAAATGCCAATAAAATATTTGGGGGCAATTCTGAAAGCGTCCAAATGAGTTAATTAAAAACGGATAAAACATGAGTCTCTGTAAGTATGTTGAGTACATTTAGGCCTTGAAATTTGACAGAGGGAAAAGGTTTGCCAGCCTGAAGCAGAACTTTTTAAAGGGGCAGAGTGGAGCCACCGGCCGGTTCTGAAGCAGCCTCCCTCCCCTGGAGGCCGGGCTCGGCCCTGCGCCACCTTGGGAAGCCCCCGGCCGTGCCCGCTCCCTCCCCCGCCCAGGCGGCACCTCCCGGGCCGTGCGTGGCACTGGGGCTCAGAAAGCTGTTGTGGGCTGGGGCGGTGTGCAGGGGGGCAGTGCGGGCCTGGGCATTGCGGAGGACCTGCCCACTTACATTCGCTCGAAGTCGGCACTCCACGAATACCCCTCGAGTGAACGGGCGCCTGGCCCCTGGGAAGGGGTGGAGTGGCCTGGACCCACGGGGGCCTCCACGGGGCCTTCTTGTGGAGATGGGGCCATCTCAGCGGCCAGGAGGGTCTCAGATCCCTCAGCCAAGGGGCTAACGTCCCTTGCTGCACGCTCCCGTGGCCTGCACCCCGCTGGCCCCTCCGGGCGAGTCGGGGCAGCCAGAGCAGTCAGGGAAAGGGCGGCTTAGGGAGCCGCCAGGACAGGCTCTCCTCTCTCGGGGACTGAGCCGTGGGTGTGAGCAGGCCCAGCAGAGGGGTCTGCACTGAGTCCTCCAGTGGCAAAGTACAAGATGCGTTTGAGGGGCCACTGGCCCAGACCTGCTGGCCAGGGGGCACGAGCTATGCCAGAGCTGGAGTCGGGTGAGGCAGTCTTGGCTTCCTGCCCTGTTCTTGCCAGGTTCCAGGGTGCCCGTGCATTTGTCCTTCACCCCCGCGTGAGTCTGTGAGGTTCAGAGTCTGCGAACCCGCTGTGGATGCAGCAGGCACTGTGCGGGGCGGGGAGCTCGCTCGGGGCCCACGAGGGCCAAGAGTCTCTTTCTGGCCCCAGCCCACGCTTGTCCTCCTGCCTCTTGCTGCCTTCCAGCGCAGGCGGTGCCGAGAGGGGGCTTAAAGACACCCCAAATGAATAAGTTCCAGGTCCTCATCTCTCCTTGTCCGGT
The DNA here is from genome assembly GCA_004024925.1 of Scalopus aquaticus. Classification (NCBI taxonomy): domain Eukaryota; kingdom Metazoa; phylum Chordata; class Mammalia; order Eulipotyphla; family Talpidae; genus Scalopus; species Scalopus aquaticus. Next base: position 25,180 of record PVIJ01009764.1, read on the forward strand.
CACACCTCCGTGCAAGCCCCCAAACCCCAAAGATCTGGAGAGGCGATTTCACTAATCCTGCCTCCGCAGGGCCCTAGGCTGGGGGTGCATCATCGGCCCTCGCTGCTCACACTTGCTGTCCACCCCACCTTAGTTCGAGCAGTCCACTGAGATCCTGGTCCCAAAAGGGCACCTCCCCCACTTTCGAGGGGCTCGAAGGGACAGCTTTGGGGTCTGGAATGGAAGGAGCTCCATTGCACCCGTTTGATTCAGCAGCTTCTCATGGAAGGCGGGTGTGGACCTCCACGGGCCTGCAGGGGACCCCGGCCTTCTCCAGACAACCAGTGCCATGACGGACGCGCAAACCCCGCACTGGCAAACCCCACCCTAGGTGAAGCCGCTCCTCCCGCTGTGGGTGGGAGTGGACGACCTCTGTTAGGGCAGCGCCACCTCCCACGAGCCTTACTAAGTCCTTCCTGACCCCTACAACCTCGTTATCAGCAAACTCCAAGGAGCCTCGGAAATGAAGGGCCTGGGGGGAAGGGAGGGCCCCGGACGAAAACCCAGGCCTATTTGCAGCTGGGTCCAGCGCCTGTGCGTGCCCTGCAGCCCCGCCACCTCCTGTGCCTGGCGCTGCGGGCTGGCCTGAGGCCACGGCCTGCTGCGTCTGAGTCTGCCCCTCCCAGCCTAACGCCGGGGCTCACGGTTCTGAACCTCAGCTTCCTTGTCCGTGGAATGGGCCGCCCCTCACACAGTCCCGGCTGCCTCACCAGGACGCCAGGAGAAGCAGCGTGAGGGGCAGGGACGTCACAGTCATCACCGGGAACGGCGCCATCGGGAATTTCAGGCACCCTGTCTTCACTGCGACGTCAGCATATCACACCCCGCAGTGGGGTAACCGGGAGTGAGTAAACCCCACCCACATCCCTCCAAACAGGAGCCAGTGCCTGGCCGTCTGCAGGAGAGGGACCCAGGACACCTCTTGGGGGCACCCACGGGGGAAGGCAAAGGACGAGCCGAGAGGGCAGCCCTCGGGGTCCTCCGCTCAGCACTTTCTGCTTCATGAACTGTGAGGTTTCGGTACAGAAAGGTCTAGCCAGGGCGGGGGTCTGAAAGCCACCGTGACACGCCACGGGCCACCGGTGGGCCTGCGGGGAGAAGACCCCCAGAATAACCCAGGCAGGGATGCAGAGGGAGAAGCCAAGCTCTTTGCTGAATCAAAAGGAAAAGATGAGCCCCATTTTCCGAGGCTGACATGCCGCACGGCTCCTGAGACCCTCGGAGAGCAGCGACCCTGAACAGAACGGACCCTGCATCTGATCAGCTCAAATCCCTCCGCGCCCTCAGTTCTCCTGTCTTCCCGGGAGACCGTAATCAAGTTGCTTCCTGCCCTGGGCCTCAGTTTCCCCATCTGCATTGAGGGGGGCAGACTGGATGGTTTGAGAGCATCCTGTGAGCTCTGCCATCCGAACCCGCAATTCACCAAGGGCTTCTTCCTGCCCCCCCAGCCTCTGTGACCCTCCCTGAGCCCTGCCTCTGTCCCAGGGGGCCGCCCGCACCCCCCACCTCCGGCCAAAGCCCTGACAGACCCAGACTTCCCCTCCTCCCCCACCTCTCCCCTACAAGGCTACCGCAGAAAGCAGCAATGCGGACAGAAAGCAACGATGTTTTAATTTACTCGATTAAATCGCCGTGGGGACAGAGGCTCGCTAAGGAATCTGCTCTACAGAACTTTTCGTTTAATAGAATTAGTTGAAACCAGATCGGCCGAGCCCCTGTTCCTGCAGGCCATGTGCCCAGACGGGGAATGGCTTCCTAAACAGAACCCCATGCGCGGGGCCTCCTCCGAGAGCGGCCCCTCTCCCGCCTGTCTGCTCAGGTGGGTTCAAAGTCCTCCCCGCCAGGCTGGCCAGGCCGCGCGGCACTCGCGCCCGCTCCCGGCTGCCGCGCGAGCTGTAACCAGAGGCACGCTCAGCTCCACCTGCAGAGGTCTCCTGCCAAAAGCGGGCGGGTGCAAAGGGGGTGCCAACATCATCTTAATTCAGAAAAGGAGGCTGTCAAGTCGTTTGCCTGGGCTTTTTAAGAAAATTAGATAAACTAACATTTACTCAGTGCTCTGGAGTCGCGCATGAAGTTTCCCACATGTTTTATTTAATCCTTGTGACAACCCTGCTTTGCAGAGGAGCGGCGGAGAGGTTGAGGGGCTCGCCCAAGGCCACACGGCAAGGAGTGGGACATCTCGGCGACGCTAAGAGAGAAACAGAGCCTCTGCGGGGGGCCGTTCTGAGGCTGAGCCGAAGCCCCTTGCCGCAGGGCCACCCCCAAGCCCCCAGCACGCCCCGCCCCTGCACAGTAACACTCCTCTGTCCTTGCAGGGCTTGTGCCCGGAGTTGCAGGTGGGAGCCCACGTGTGCCCACATGTGCCCACCTCTGCCCGCCTCTGCCCACCTCCAGACATAGCCCGGGGAAGCCGCACAGCCTCTCTGGGGCTCAGTCTTCTCATCTGTGCAATGGAGGAGGCACCCACGCGTCCCCTGGGGGTCAGATGACCCCTGAGGGTCAGGCCCTGGTGGGGCCTGGGCAGCCCAGTCCAGGAAGCCCAGCTGCTGTCCTGAACCCCGAAGGCTGACCCTCTGCCCTGGGTGGGCAGTCACACAGCCAAAGACGCTCAGAGAGCAGGTGCCCTTTGAGAGCAGGGTTAGCAAACTCCGGCCCTCGGCAAATCCAGCCCACCAGCTTTTATAAATAAAGTTTTATTGGCACGCAGCTACACCCATTAGTTCGTGTATTGCCTTTGCGTGTAGGGCCAGAAACTCTGGGCCCACAGGGCCTAAGAGATGCCCTGGCGGGTCCTTTACAGAAAACGTTTGCCAGCCCTGATTTCCAGTGAGGGGGTGGTAGAGTGGCACCCCCGAAAGGCTGAACAAAGATGGGGGCAGGGGGTGGGCGGGACAGAGAAGCCACTTAGGGAACATTTTATCTGAATCACAAATGAGTGTTCAGGTCTCGCCCTCTCCTGGTTCTCCGGAGGGGCTGGGGTCCGACGTGTTGTCCTGCGCATTCTTTTGAAAGAAAAAATTATTAACGAGTTTACCTTGAGGAGTCGAAGAGAAGGGAGGTGGGCGGGGAGAGCTGCTCTGTTATCAGGGGCCACTCGCTCCGTCTGGGGCTCCCACAGGGCAGAGGCTGCTGTATGGAATTGATACACACAGAGATTTATAAGGTCAAGTTTTACGAGCCTACAGATTCTCGTGGTGTATTTCCACATCCTTATTACAAGCTCATGCCGCCGTCCAGCGAAACCGGCGGAGCTAATATATCACCCTGCCCGCCTGGGCCTCGGACTCGAAGCAAACGGCGCGGATAAAATACTGCCTCTGGGAATCGATCGCATCCTGGCACTTTCCGCCCAAGTGACTTTGGTTGTTTTCGGCCTCTCCCCAACCCACACGCTGAAGGAGGGGCTGCTGTTTGGTTTGTGCACTGGGGCTCACCCCCAGGGGTGGCCTGAGATCCCCAAAGGATTTGGAGGCAGGAGAAGCCGCCCTTGGGGGCCATTTCTCCGCCAGGAGCAGACAGCTGCAGCCTCCTTGGCAGACCCTGCCCAAAGGGACACCCCGGTCGAGCTAACAGGACCATAAATTAGGGCTGGGCTGTTCGTCTCAGGGGCTGTTCTCATGGAACGGGGCAGTCGGGCTGAAGCAGGGTATGTCCAGGCTGGGCTTGGCGTCTGTCCTGCTCCGGGCCTCTAGCGCCTCATGCTGGAGTGGGCGTAGGGGCGGGGGGTGCAGAGGCAAAGGCTCATCGTGGCCCCAGCAGGGCAGGGAGGGCCAGTCAGAGCATGGAAGAAACTCCCAGTCCTCGGACACAGACAGAACAGCACCAGGATGGCCCTTTGTCCGAATGTGCTTATTTGCCCCGCTTTGGAATAATGAACTCACACACACACACAAACACACACACACACACACACACACACACCCTGGTTCTGAAGCTAAAGCCAGCCCTGGCAACCACCGGCTGGGACGATGCCCAGTCCCCACGGCAGGCGGGCGACCCTGGCCTTCCCCTCCGTTCTCCTCTGGGGGACACCCCACTGCACCCCACCCCAGGTGCCGGGTCCCGGGCAGAGAGCCCACAGCCTCCTCCGTGCCAGAGGCCCATCGCAGACCAGGTGGACTGAGCTGGACGCGAGTGTGCGCGGCCACGTTCCTGCCCTCTCCGCCCCCACAGGCTCCCTGACCACAGGCAAATCCCAGGCCGCCTGGGACTCCTTGTTTCCGAAAATAAAGGTTCGTTTCTAGAAAGCAACTCAACCGTCTGTACCAAGAGTGTCAGGTAGTTTTGACGGGGGGTTCTTCTTCTAGGAACCAATCTGAAGGGAATACTTAGCTATTTGGGTCAAGATATGGGATAAAAGTGTCCCTCGTGCTTTGTTTATGTGAGAGGATGGGAGGTAACCAGCGCCTGGCCGCAGGGTGCCGGCTCAGCCCACAGGGTCATCTAGCTGATGCCCAGCGGCCACTACACATTCATCTCTGCAGCGATTCTGCGGCGACGTGTGGAAAGTCTGTTCTGACTCTGGTGGGCCACGTGGATACGGGGGCTTGCAAGCCCCCCATGTAGATACGGCCCTTGCAAGCTGGAGAATTGCAGGTGCCGGGCCAGACGCCCAGAAATCCAGTGCCCAGTCCCACCCAGGGCACATGTCCAGCCTCACCCTGAGGCTTATCCAGGAGGGCGCTGACTGACCCCAGCTGTGACGGCCGGGAGCAGAGACGGCCCCGCCAGCACGAGGCCAGCACCTCCCTTGGGCAGGCGGCGAGGGGGTGCGGGCACCTGGAACAGACTTGACACAGGGTGGATTCGGGAAGGAGTGGGGGTCTGGAAACACACACACACACACACACACGAACTTGGGGACACCCGCCCTGGGAAGGGTGTGGCCAGGGCGTGGCTTCCTTCCACCCAGGCTGCACTGACCAGTGCTTGTCCCCAGGCCCCTGCAAGGAGCAAGGAGGTGAGGAGGGTGTGGGGTATGCCCCACGGTGCCCTTTCTGGATGCCAGGTGTCCTGAAAACGGCTCATCTCCAATGAGAACACCTCCCTCTCCTAGGGAGCGAACCCCAGCCTCAGGCCCCTCAGTCCACCTGCGGGAGTCGGGGCAAGTCCCCCAGACCCTGCTGTGCCCTCACGCAACGTACGGCCACACTCAGCTGCCTGCCCGCTCCCCTTCTCTGGCCCAACTTGGACAGAGGGGCTGGAAGCTGAGGGCGAGCCAGGGTGTCCCTGAGGAGAGGGTGGGCTCCCCTCTGGCAGGGACCCCTGCCTCACCCGCCCTTCCCTCTCCAGGCCCCAGGCTAACCCTCCCTTCCTGCCCTCTCAGGCGGAGCCCCCCTGGGGGGACGCAGTGCCCAGCCTCACTGAGCTGGGCCAGTCCCTGTCCCGAAAACCCACGAGAAGAATTTCTTCTCAGTCCTCTGCCCCGGGAGCAGGAGGGTCCCCTGAGCAAATCTGCACCTGGCGTGTTTCCCTCTGGGCCTGGGCCACGGGGGAGCACAGAGCCAGCCTGCTCGCTGAGGCAGATCGGCACCGGCTGGGGCACCCTCCAAGAGGGAGCTCCTTTGCCTTCATCTTTTTCTGCTACCCCGCCCCAGCAGGCTCAGGAAGGGCTCTGTCGATTCGGGCAGACGGATAAAGGAGCGTTCCGGAGCCCTCGGTGCCTTTTTCAGGCTTTAATGCTTCCTGCACCTACTGTTGGGGGGAGCCGTAGGCTGGCAAGATGAATCTTGACCTTTTCTGTTTGGGGTCTCTCTGGCATTCTCTCCTGGTCTCCTCTCACAGCCATTCCGCCGTAGCCATCTTTCATCAGCCAGTGATGCGCTGTTATAGCCTCCACCTCCAGCCAGGTGCGCCCACTCACGCACGCCCACACCACGCCCCAGGTGTCTGCCCTCGGGCCCACGCGGATCCCACACTCCCAAGCGCCTCCTGCATTCAGGGCTTCAGGTGAGGGCCACAGAGGCCAACGGTGTAAACCCCTGAGCAATTCACTTACCCTGCACCCCGTCTCCCTGCTGCACCCAAAGGCCCTCCATTCTTCCCTTTCTTATTGCATCAAATATCTCAGCACGCTGTCTCCAACCCTTTTTTAATGTGAGGCAGAGTCTAAACATAAACACAAATGCATCAGTGAGCCCCTCCTGCCCCTTGCCCCCGCCACATGCCTAAAGGCTACCCCAGCGGATTTCCCCACGAGACGTGCAGGCCTAAGTCTCCCCAGGAGGGGCGCGAGGGACAGAGGACCCTGAGAGTCGCGTGGCGGGGGCTGGGGGTGGCTGGAGCTGATGCTGTCATCCTGCGGGACTTCTCATTTTTCGATTTACTCTTAAAATGGCACTAAGCACTCGGGGGGCTCCAGCACTCGGGGGGCTCCAGCCGCTGACTAGTTTTCCTCCTGCCCTTTTGCTGTGTAGCAGCCTTGGTAAGAGACGATCATGGCTGATGCCAATAATGGCTCCCTCCCAGCGTTCTTCACAGGTCTGCAGCCCATGCGGCGTCAGGGGCTGGAGGGAGCCTGGGGCTCTTGGTGGCTTGTCCAGGCTCCTGAGCAAGGAGGCACCTGTCACCACAGAGAGTGGGGGAGCAGGACATTCGCCATGCTGACTGACCGGGAACACCCTGGAGGGCTTCCTCCTCACGGTCAGCCACAGAATTATTAGAAATTTCAGCAGCCCTATGGGCCCTCCTGCCTGTGGGCCGCCCTCCTGCCCAGAAAGTGTGGACTTTACTTGAAGTGTGGGCTTTCTGGCCCAAGGACAGGACCCCTGGGAGAGTGGGTTGGAGGACAGGAGCTTCCACCTGAAACTCTCAAAAGGCCAAAGGGTTTTATCCACCAAGTCACAGGCAGGGAAGCTGGAAGGTGGACCCCAGTTTGGCCCTAGAGGGAGGACTCCGGGGTGGGGGTGGGTCCTTTCAGAGACAGGAAGTGAGTGACAATTCAGGAAGAGCTTCCTCAGAAAATAGAGGAGGAGAGAGGAGAGAGGAGAGGAGAGGTGGAGGCTGCTTCTTTCAAGGCACGAAACCCGACACCAGGGCTAGGCCAACTGCCTTGAGCTCTCACTGGGCTCACGTTGAAGAAGAGTCTTCTGCTATGGGGTGCTTACCTGTGAGGGGTGGAAGGAGGAGAAAACACCCCATTCCCAGGACCCTCTGCCTCCCTGGGAGGGCTGGTGCGCTCCCCTTCTCTGATGAGCCAAGGCAGGAACTTGGGAAGGGGGGCTGGATAGAAGCTTACACTAGTGACCTGCAGTTCCCACACTTTCTCCTCATCCTTGGCCCTGTGACTCTGCCTTTCCTCTCACTAGAGAAGCTGAGTCTATCTCGCTACACCCAACTTCATCCAGGACACATGTTTTAGCCAAGAGGGTGGGGTGGATGTGACATATCTTGATCCTAGAAAAGTGCTGATGCACTTGTCTTCCACTCGTGCTTCTCTGCCTGGGCTGAGAGGGCGTGCCTGGGCTAGCCTGCTGGAGGCTGTGCCCTCAGCACCCCATTCCTCTGACTGTCCCAGCTGAGGTCATTCCAGGTCACCCAATCTGCCACCAGCCACCAGAAGTGAAAGCCACCCCAACTAGACCAGAAGAACCGCCCGGCTGAGCTCAGCCTAAATCACCAACCCACCACCCGCAGGAGAAAGCGAGCTTCCTGCTTTTGAGGCACAGCGGGTTGGAGTGGCTCGCTGGGCCAGCGCTATTGTGGGAATAGCTGAATCCTTGCTAGCAGGCCGGGGCTGGGCTGGCCCCTAGTAAAATCTCACCCAGTGATCTTAAACTGTTTTCTAGGAATGTTTCAGATGTGTGTTTCATATTTCAATGCTTTAATACAGTTGTTAACTATTATAGAAATGGAATAAAAATAACACACACGCAAATGGAGGGCAAACCAGATTTTAGCACTCTGGAGACCTCCACAAATGTGTTCTAACTTGGACGGCTGAGCTAACTAGATTTTATTCAGAGTTAAGGAAAAGGGTGGGGGTGGGGGTAAATCTCTCCCTCTTCCTCCTATTTAACTAACGAGTGACTTGGGCCCTTTAGGGAAATTGTTGCAGAAGTGGTTGGGGCAGCAGGGGCGAAGGCCACTGTCACCACTCAGGATCACGTGGACTTCGTGAATCCGGCATCAGTGTGCTTTGGAGGCGCGTCTCCTCGGACTCCCTCTTTCAAACGGCCATGTTCAAACCACTTTGCTGTCCCCATCGGAGGACTTATAAGTAAATGTCATCGTGGGCTACTAAAAGGCCACTCATTTCTTTTCATGGACCAGGACCCCGCCAGGAAGCACTCATGGGCCGCCTTCATCCCAGTGTCCCCACCCAGGCCCCGGAGCCATTACTGCCGGGGAGGGACACGGCCATGAGGTGGCACAGCTGTCACAGGCTGCAGCCAACGTCACTCCTCACCACAGTCCCCTCGTGCAGGAAGAGCTGAGTGGCTGCTCCCAGAATTGCGGTAACAATGGGGCACAATTCTGTTCCAGAAGAAAGGCCTTGGAGTGGGGGTGGTCACAGCATTGGCGAGCAAGAAGCAGCTTCAGAGCAGAGCAGGAAGGGAAACGAGAGCCCAGACATTAGACCCTTAGAAGCAGCTATTAAGGACGCCAGGCAGACACTTACTCATTCTCTTGCTTATTCGGCTGATCCCCCGCCAGCATCTAGGGATGGTCTGCTGGGCTCTGGGCCGGCACCGAGGCCTCAGAATCCATCCTTCACGGAGCCTGAACTTCAGTGACACCGCAGAGGGTACAAGCCCCAGGCCTGACCCCAGCCTCCCTTCTCTTGCTGTGTGACCTGAAGCAAGTTGCTTTGCCTCTCTGAGCCCTGATTTCTTTATGGGAACAGTTCCCAGTCACATCTAGCAAAATGCCTTGGACTTCAGAGACTCTCAAAAAACATCATTCCTCCCCTCTCGACCCCCAGGTTTTTTTAGCTTTCAAATACCTGGCAAGTTGTGAGTTCCTCCCTGACACTCACGCACCCCAAGGCATCCTAATCCTCCTTCCTTATCCATAAAGTGGATCCCCAGCTCTGTGGATTCCCCTGGCCTGCCCTGACAACATGAACAGCAGTTCTCCTCTCGCGGCCCTGAAGCTGGGGGTCAGAGGTCAAGGTCACACAGGGCCCTGCTCCTCCAGAGTCCACAGGAGAGTCCATCCTTGCTTCGTCCAGCTCGGCGGGCTCCGGGCACCCCTCCCACTGCTGCTTCGTCTCCTCTGGCCTTGCCCCACCCCCCGCCCCCTGCCTCTGCCTCTTCACGTGACCTTATGAGGACACTCACCATGGGGCTTCAAGCCCCCCACTCTGGAGTGACCCCATCTTAACTACATCCACAAAGACCTGTTTCCAAATCTGCTCACTCTGAGGTTGCCAGTGGACATGAATTTGGAGGGGAACTCTGCAGCCAGCCGTGGCCAGCACCTGGGGAACCCGCCTGCTCTGGGCCTCCGAGGTCCTAGCCCAGGCGGCCGGGCCTGCCTTTGCTCCTTACCACTGCTACTGCACTGCACCAGCCCTCCCGCAGGCCGGACTGACCCCGCGCCCACTGTACAGATGAAGAAACTGAGGCACAGAGCGCTCCAATCCCCGTCCACAGCCGCACAGCCCGTCAGCGGCCAAGTCTGCATATCTCGGGCGGTTTGGTGCCAACCCGCTGAACACTACTCACACCGGCTTGCAGGGCCGCCGTGGAGGCTGGGAATCCCTCCGCAAATCCTTTCTTGAGGCCAGAGCAGTTTGCTCCTCTCGACTGGAAGTTTCTCCCCATTTCAGAGGTGGGACTGTTGAGGTCCAAAAAGCGGGGCTGCCTCCCCGCAGCCGCAGTGCCTGCGCGCCCCGCCGCCTGGGCCTGGCCCCTGGGCTGTGTCTCCTGCACCGCCCAGTCTCCCGTGTTCTGCTCCCCACACAAGCCGGCCGGGGCTTCTGCCCCCCCAGCATTCCAGGCCCAGGACCGGCGCAGGCTCTGCAGCTGTTTTGTATTTAGCGCACAAATTATGCCAAGTGCACCAACCTGGAGCCATTGGAAATTCCTCTGGGCCCCGAACACAGCACTTGGGGAAAACGATTGCTTTCTCGGGTCCCCGCTGTGGCCATTCCAGACCCCAGTGCTCCCGGAGTGGGCCTGTAGCCCTGGGGGGAAGCCGGCCGGCCCTCCAAGGAGCGCGGGGGCTGCCTCCAACTGCCGGCTCCCCTTTCCCGGTCTCTGCTTCCTAAAGGCCTGTGGGGGGCGGTGGGAGGGGGCCTGTGGGGGGCGGTTAGTCCATAAGCAAACTCTAAACTTGGCCCTGACGGAGCCCAAGTACAGCCAAGAGAAAAAGCTCCCTGCTTCTCACATAGGATGTCCCTCACGCGCCTAAACTCTAGGTCCTTGATGACATGCTCAAAGCGTCAAAAAGAAAAGCGTGTATGGGGGGAGGGGGTGACTGGGAGCTTCTAACAGTCCCCTGGCCCATGAAGGGGGCAGGCTCAAGAAGCCCCAATTCTTCTCTGAGGACAGCAATCCTGGGACCACACAGCAGGACTGTGCAGAACGTCCAAAGACCAGGCTAGGGCCTCACAGACTCAAAGGCCTGGAGGCGTCAGACAGGACACGTAAGTAGCCGAGCAGGGTGGTGTGGGGCAACGGGGAGTAGCGGGGACTGTGGGGAGGTAAACACTCAGGCCTGAGTGTCTCGGCTCTGGCCGAGCGCTGCAAGCAGGAAGCAGGCCCTGTAAGCCCAGGGCTTCTCGTTTGGCAAGAAAAGCTGAAAATCTAGACTTTGTGGCAAAACGGTCCCATTTTTTCTAAACTTTTTTGGAAACTAGTTCAATATTTCAAAGTGGGAAACATCCAGGTTTTAGGAAAAACACGGCAGGTCGACAAATCAGGCGTCTGGGCTGCTTCACAGGCCTCAGGCCACCCCTGTGAGGCCAGACGAGGAGGCCTGAGTCCACAGCTTCTTGTGGCCTCCAGCCTGCAAGGAGAATGCAGCGAATTCAAGCCTTCTCTGCTGTCCACACTCACTCCTGGCTGGCTCCACCCTGCCCCCGAGTGCCCCCCAAACCGGCATCTCCTGTCCCCTGAGGCCGAGCTCAGAGGCCACCTGCCCTAGGCTGCCTACTAGCGCCCTCCAACTAATGCATCCTTCCAACCCTGGTTGTTCCCATGTCTTCCCCATCTCAGTGGTGCCAGCTGCACCCTAACACACCCCATGGAGCCCAGCCAACTCAGCAACCCCTCCGGCCACAGCCGATGCAGGCTGGGGGCCGAGCTGGCTGGCGCACTTCCTAGCAGCTGCCTCCCTCTGCCACTGTGATCTGCTTTCTTTGCAACCCCCGAGGGGACACACTGTCCCGCTCAAGGCACGACAGGAGCGTGATCGGGGCTCTGTGAGCAGCGCACGGAAGGGAACGAGGCAGGCGCGCTCCCACACCCCCCTAGTTGGTGGTGCGCTGCTTCTGACCTGTGGGGCTTATCTGGAATGTAACTAGGCACGTCCCACTCACCATTTTATTTAGGAAAACTCTTCCATTGAGTTACTTGCATGTAAATATAATTTTTTTCTTATCTCGATACTTGCCAAAGAAAAAAATGAAGTACTGTGAGGTAGTCTATAAAATGTGGGTGCTAAAATCCAAGAGCATGTTCCCAGGAGAACAGCAAAGGGGGCCCTGGGGGGGCATCTGCCCTGGGGGCAGGGACTGTCTTTCTCGATTCCAAGACACTGTCTGTGGTAGGCGGCTCTGGGGGTTCAGTCATAGTTTTCCTTGGGAGAAAAAGAAGCCACACACCCGCGTTCATTCAGGTGGGGGCTCTCAGAGTCGGGGGTTGTTGAACAGGCACCGTGGGCCCAGGACTCAGGGGTCACGGACTCGCAGTGCAGAGGCAGCAGCTGTGCCCCCCGAGATTCCCAGCTGATCGAGGGCAGTCTGGTCCCTCCAGAACATCTCGGGCGCTGAAATCGAGCCCAGAGAGTGAGGTTCAGCCCCGACTCCTATCCTGGGGCTCGTGGAGCCTCCTCTGAGATTCCTGCCACATGCTCCCCTGAACCTGGAGTCCAGAGAGGCCCCCGAAGGCCCACCCGACCCCCAGCTTTCTCCCTCACTACCCGTCGCCAGGCCTGAAACTCCACATTAAATTCATGGATTTTCTTTTTATTCTGGAAGAAAGGCTAGACTGTCTTTGTGTCTGTCAAGGTTCCACCAGGAACATAGATGCCACTTTCAAACTAGGCAAGGGAGGGAACGTGGTACTGAGATGGCACCGAGACTGGCAACAGCAGAGGCCAGCAGCGCCCCTAGGAGGGAAGATAAAGCAGCCAGAGGACTAGTGGAGCCATAGCACCGGGGGCTGGGACAGAAGGAGGCTGCGCCGTGCAGGGGCGAGGCCACTTCCGGGACGAGGGAGCCAGAGAAGGACGAGAAGGCACCTGTGCCGACCTCCCCCGGCATCTGTCCTCCAGCCTCCCCGCAAAGGCCAGTGCCCTTCCCGCTCCCAGCCAGGCTCCGGCTGATTTGGGTGTCAGGGGATCAGCCCCCACAGATGAGCAGTAGAGGGGGGACGAGAAACGGACCAGAGGAAGACAGGCCCCACTAGTCGCTAACCCAGGCAGGGCGGCTGTGTCCAGGTCCCCGAGGGTCACCTATTATTCAGGTCACTCACTCGTGACCTCGGGAGGGACAAGGATGGGTGGCACGCCTGCCATCGTTACATTTCTCGACTTAGTATTGCACGATCAATGTTTGCAGGGGAGAAAGAAGGGAAGAAATGGATGGATGAGTGAATGAATGAAGTCCCTTTCCTTTTTTTTTTTTTTAAGATTTATTTACTTATGCATACAAGAACTGGGGTGTAGGCCAGAGGTGTGGGAGGTGAGAGGATTCCCCAGAGACAAAGTGGGGAGCAGAACAGGCGGATCCACTGAAGTACACTGCTGAGGGGAGCAGTGGGAGACAGGAGAGGTCTGCTGCGCCATGTGGGAAGCTTCCTGGTCGAGCATCAAACTCTTGCTGCAGTGGCTGCTGATAGCTTCATAGTCCTGTGACTTAACCCCTTGCGCCACCAGGGAGGCCTCTGAAGTTCCTACCTATCTCTGGGCTTCTGTTACTGCATCAGGAAGAATATTAGCAATAATGCAAACATAATTTGCTTAGCAATGTTCCAGTTTTGCTTTATGCTTTTGCTGCGGTCTCACTGACATACCATAAACTCTGTGTTTTCATGATACCAGTAGATCAGTTTTGACATATTCCTCCACCCAGGAAAGCATGCCCCCAATCAAGGGTGTGGACATCCTTGACCCTCAGAAGTTCCCTGTGCACCCCCTCTCCACCCCAAACTCAGACAACTGCAGTCACTGTAGATAGCAAGTGTTTTCTAGAATCTCTCACTAATGAAATCATACCTATGTACTCTTGCTAGTTTGACATTTCACTCAGTATGGTGCTTTTCAGAATCACCCGATCTGTTGCATGTATCAATACAATCAATACAGGTAGTGCACCGAGTGCCAAACCACCTAGGTTTGTGTAATTACATCTGTTACAGTCACACAATGATGAAATTGCCCAACAATGCATTTCTCAGAATGTTTCCCTGTCATTAAGCAATGGGCGACTGCTTCCTTTTTATTGCTGCGTAGTATTCCACAGCACAAATGATCTCTAGACACTCACCCATTGATGAACATTGAGGTTGCTTCCAGCTTCTGCCTACTACAAATAAAGCTGCTACAAACATTTGTATATGTGTGTAAACCTGTGCCTTCATTTCTCAGGTAAATATCTAGAAGTTGAATGGATAAGTAATGTGGAAGGTGTATATTTAACTACTTAAGATACTGTCAAACTGTTTTCCAGAGTGGGTATACTGTTCACCTTCCTACCAGCAGGGTGTGAATGGTCCAGTTGTTTTCTGCATCCTCACCAGCATTTGGTTCCATCTTTAAGACTTAAGCCTGTCCTGTGGATGGAGCAGTACCTCATCATGGGCTTTCATTTGTTTTTCTTTAATGATTAACAAGGGGAGCCATATTTGAATACATTCACTTTCCACATGACTATTTTCTTCGGTGAAGTTTCTGTTCAAATATTTTCCCCAATTTTTAAATTGTTTCATTAGTGAATTTTATTAATGAATTTATTGAATTTTGAGAGTTCTTTATATATTCTGGATCCAAGACTCTTATCCATATGTGATTTGCAAATAATTTCAATCTGTGGCTAGTCTTTTCAATCTTAAGTGTCTTTTGAAAAGGCAGAAATTGTCCATTTTAATGAGGTGCATAAAATTCATCCATTTGTTCTTTCCTGTACTATGCTTTTGCTGTAGGACCTAAGAAATCTTTGTCAAAATCAAGGTCACAACAATTTTCCAGGATGTTTACTTCTGCAAGTTTTAGGTTTTACACTTATGTCTATGGACCCTTTTGAGTTAAGTTTTTTATAGGGCCCAGGTGGCCCCGATGGTGTTAGTCCCAACAGACAACAGAATGATCCAAAAGCAAATAGCCCCACAGAAGCTAAGAGCTCCAGAGATGGCTTGTTCAAAACACAGCGGGAAAGTTCCCCTTGGGGTGCTGACATGCAGAGCTTTTCGGTCCCTCTCAACCTCCATCACAGTGTCTGTAAGTTTGCTATTGGGTGGCATGCCAAGTTTAACATTTTTAAATTTTCTGATTAGCATGAATTTACCATTTGCTAATGCAAATACAGCTAAGTGCAGCTAGAAGAGACTCTTTACCTGCGGGAAGAGCTCACTGCTGGCTCCGAGCTGACACCTGTGTGTTCTGTTCTCACCTGAGCACTGGACACATGGACAGAACTCATATGGCTGCTTTTATTTCATTTCTCGGCAAGCCCACATTCTATCTTCAGCCCACTGACCAAGGACTAAAAGGAAAAAGGGGAGGGGTTGCCTCACTTTCTTTTTCCTCCTGTGACATCATTTGAGCCTGAGTAGCTGGCTGACACGTGGGTGTTAATATGTGCAAGGAAGGAAGCTTGGGTGTCAGCATTCTCAGGCTACCTGATTTCTTTCCGCATGGGATGAGTGTTCTAGGAGGACTGGCAAGTGTAGCCTCTTGGCGCTCCCTGCTCAGCCCGCGGACGTCAGACGCGTTCCTGGACCTGCTTTGAATTCCACTGACCCCCACGCTTGCGGGGCCATCGCAGTTCTGTTTCTAGGGCCTCGCGGAGGCTGTGTGCAGATGGGTGGGGAGGAACCGCAGCAGTCACACACGGGCTCTGCACCTGCATTAGTGAGAAATTCATGGGGCCA
>PVIJ01009764.1:40575-64873 GCA_004024925.1 Scalopus aquaticus
CCTCTGCCTAGAAAGCACCAGAGACCAATCCCGGCCTCGGTCCCTGGATTCGTGAGCACCACCATCTGGGAGCCTTCCCTGACCTCCTCAAACTGACTTGACCCTCCCGTCCACCCCTCCCCGCCCCTCCCCCTCCCTTCCCACCCTTTACCGGGCAGGCAGCTCTGTGCAGTGCTGAGAGTGGGCGCTGGAATCTGACCGGGGTCAAAGGGCAGCTTTCCCTTTACTCACTCGGGGATCTTGGCCACTGTCTTAGCCTTCCTGAACCTCAACTTTCTGATCTCTAAAATGACCCTAATTCCAGAACCCTAACGGGTGGTGGGGCGGAGGAAGGGGGCGCTCAGCCCCAGCTGGCTCTTCCGGTCCGCAGTGCCCCAGGGCGTTTGACTGGCTCCCTGGAATTTAGGTTCAGAGGGCAGGTCCTCGCTGGGCATGGGCTGCTCCAACGCTGGGCGTGTGGCCTCGGTCCCCTCGCCTTGGGAGTGACATCTCCGGCTGGAGAATTCCTCACACGCTCCTGACTTTGCCCCCCACCCCGCCCCCAGCCCATCTGCCTGCAGAATTCAAAGCAGATTCCAACCTTCTTCTTCATTTTCCACCCACCCCAGCTAGAATTCCCTCCCGGGCCCAGAGCATCTCTGTCCTGGGCTGATTTGCTGTTTATGCTCCTGCCTCTCTGTTTATGTTCCCCCTCCCCCCAGACCTCCCGCCTGGCCTGTGTTATCCTTGCTCCCCAACCCTGCTCTCCAGCCCCCACTTGCTCGGCCCCCCTTAGGGCAAGCGCCAGTTTACTTTCGCAAACCTTAAGGAGGAAAAAAGGCAGCCGCAAATGCCAAAACCTTCAGCGGAGCCCAGACACCACACCATAATCATCTGGGGCTCCTCTACGTAATCACGGGGTCTGCCAAATCTCTGGTTTGGGGGGGGGTGATGCTATGTAAACATACAATATATCAGACTATTAGGAATTTTCAGTGTCTATTCCAAATGATTTGCAGCCCTGAGAAGAGGCGGGCAGCCCCGGGCTGGCCTCCCTCTTCGGCTGCTTCCCGCCAGCCACGGGGATGGGCGCCTCAGCCTCCCTCTTCCCGTCTGTGAAATGGGGGCAGCTGAAGACGAGGGACTGGAGATGCGCAGAGCCGGAGTCCTGCACCCAGGACTGGGACGCGCCCAGCACGCAGCCATCTCCCTATTCAGCCAAGTTGCCAAAAAGGGGGGGAAATGAGCAAGCGTTTACAAGCAGCCACGGGGGCGCCAGTAAAACCCAAAGGACAATTATTTCAAGCAGGAGCTTAGATGCTACTGGAAGGTCCGTGGGGTTAGGGGGAACCAGCTTCTGAGACTCCAAGCAGCTCTGAGGGGAAAAAATAAATTAAATAAATGGTTTCTCTAATACGGGGCCATCTGGCGATTTGATAAAAGTATTGGGTTTCTCAAGGCAATCCGTGAGTACTCCCTGGGCGCCACCGTTTATGGCTTAAATCTGACTCGCATGTGGAACCGGCATTACAAATGGGAAACAGCAGCTCGCGAGCTTGTTCCCTAATGGGGGCTTTCATCACCCAGTTACCCTTAAGCGTCTCCCTTCCTATTGTAATTGGCCCTAAATGAAAAGCATTAGTCCCGTCAATAAAAACTAATGGTTCTACTTACTAAAAAAGGAGGCAGGGACAAGAAGAGGGGTCTCTGCAAGGCAGGAAAGGACTGGCGGGCCCCCCCTTCCGGATCGTCGGGCTTTGATATTGGGGTGCAGAGAGCCACGGTCCCCATTCTGGTGCTGCTGTGCCTGCTGTGTGACCCCGGGTGGGTAGCGAGCCCGCTCTGGGCCTCAGGTCCTCGGGAAAACGGACACAGGAGGCCGCTCCGCCGCTCACCACGGTAGGGCCGAGCCGGGATCAAAGCAGGCGCTGGAGGTGAAAAGGCTTTGAAACTGCAAAGGGCCTGCGCCCTGGGACAGTCACGGCAATTTTATCCTTCCTGGGGATGGGAGGGTCCCCCAGGCGTTTCAAACCGTCTTCTGCGGGATGCAAAGGGAAGTCTGTGCGGCCGGCCCTGCGCTCTGCGCGGCCCGCGGCGGCCCAGCTCACAAAGAGGGGCTGTTTGAAATTAAACTGAGAAGGCTTTCTCCGTCGGGGAAATCGTTATTTATTTGTTTGCTTAAGACTTTTCAAAAACGGTCTAATCCTCTCTTGGCCACCGGCCATCCCCAGCCCCTAAGTGGGAAAAGGTGAGTGTCTCGGTAAACACATTCTCAGGGAGTCTCCGTGCTGGTCCGCGTGTTGCGTGACCTGGAGGGGGAGGCTCCCGCCCCCCTGGCAGGTCCAGGACTCGGGCGACAACCGGGACACCCCAGGTGGGGCGGGGGACAACCGGGACACCCCAGGTGGGGCCCCCGCCCGCAGCTGAGCGCCATCGCGATGGGGGCACGCCCCCGCGGCTGGTGGAGGCGCTATCCATCCCAGGGGCGAGCCAGGGGAGCTCATCCTGGAAAGTGAGGTGCTGGGTGAAGTCACAGCAACAAGGCAGGCGGCGGATTCGGATTCGGACGGGGCGCAGAGCAGGTGCTCACTCCGCGGAGACTTCCCCAGCGCGGGCAGCGGGAAGGAGGGGGAAGGGCTCAGACCCGCGCGGAGTAGACTAGACGGTCCTTGCCCTCCCGGAGGGCCCAGCCGTGCAGAGAAAGAGCGTTCCCTGCAGAGACCACGCCTGAGAAGGCTCTGAGCACTGAGAAGCAGTCGGGGATGCCCTGAGTGTGTCTACAACGAAGTCGAGGTGGGCTTTTAGAACTAGCTGGGCACTGGACTAGGGCGGGGAAGTGAAGACGCGACTCGACCTGGCTTACGCATAGGAGGGAAAATATTGTTTTAGTGGCAGGTGTGGTTTGGGGCACAGCTGGATTTGGGGTCAAACAATATTTTGGGAGCTGCTTTTGCTCTTGCCTTCTCTCCATTGGACACCTTGGGTTGACTCTCTTATACCAGTTCTGTCTTGCAGCTGTACCCTGCCAGGTATACCCAACTTCCCAGCAAAATGCTTAAGAGTCGCTCTCATCAACCTACCTACAACACCCATCACGAGTCAGTTACTACCTCAAGGCAAAATTATTCATCAATTGGCTAGACCTGGTCATGCAGCTAGGAAAGGTGGATGCTATAGAACTCGGGGCTTTTGCCCAATAAAGGAGAAATTATTGCCGAAAAGGGGGAAAAGGTCTCCTAGAACCACCATGCCCCCTTAAAGATGACCTCTACCAAATTTTGACAAGGGTGCAAAGCAACTCTCATAGGCTGCTGACAGCAGTTTGAAGTGACACAGCTACTTAGGGAGAGATGCTTGGCTTGTTCTACTCAGCTAAACATAAGAATGACCCAGCAATCCTGCTCTGCATACCAAGAGAAATGAATGCTTATGTCCCCCAAGGATATTCACGGCAGCTGTATGCTTAATAGCCACAAAGTGGGAATGACCTAAATACGCAGACCAGTAGAATGAACAAGCACATCTCAGGACATTCCTATAAGGGAATACTACACAGTGGAGAAAAAGAACAAAGAGCTTCATGGGCCAATATGAGTGAAGCTCACAGACATATTATCAAAAGAAATCAGCCAGACACAAAAGAGTAATTACTGTATGATTCTATTCACATGAAGTGTTTATTAAAATTAATATGGGGGGTAGGAGGAGTCAAAATATAGTCATATACCTCTTAAAGACCAGGATGCAGTCTGAGAAATTCATTGTTAGGTGATTTCATAATCATGCAAATGTCATAGAGTGTAGTGATGCAGCCTCGATGGTGCTACACACCTAGGTCACATGGCACAGCTGTTGGCACCACCGTCCCAAGTGGAGTCTGTTGTTGACCAGAACATTCTTATGTGGCTCATGGGGTGCACAGTAGCAGCTATCTCTTCAGTGGCACAGACCAGGAGGGGACGTACCAAGTTCCAAGTTCTTGATGTTTATCTAGGCAGGCTTACCCAGGTATGTACCCAGGCAAAAATTCATCAAACTGAGCTCTACACTTAAAGTTTTTATGTTTAAAATATACTTAATTAGGGGCCTACCTGGTGGTACAACGGGTTAAGTCTCAGTACTATGAAGCTGTCCACAGCCACTGCAGCACGAGTTCAATCCCCGGCTAGGGAGCTTCCCACATGGCGCAGCAGACCTCTCCTGTCTCCCCACTGCTCCCCTCAGCAGCACATTTCAGTGGATCCGCATGTTCTGCTCCCCACTCTGTCTCTGGGGGATCCTCTCACCACCCCACACCTCTGGCCTGTACCCCAGTTCTTATATGCATAAATAAATAAATCTTTAAGATATATATATATATACTTAACTGTAAAACTCTTAAGCATATGTTATACATCAATTAAAAAGTAAAAAAGCAATGAACTGTTTTTAATGGCCCCCGGGTGCCATATATTTCTGTGTATTATCTTTCCTCTGATTTTATTCATTATTTGACCCTTATTTTTCCTTCTCCCTGGTTTCTGTACTTGTTTTTATCCTCTCACACTGTGTCTCTGTGAGCTATCTGAAACCCTTCTGCAATGAGAGAAGAATTTAAGAAGAAAAAAAAAACTTGTAAGTTGTCTGCTTTTTTAACATAATGAAAGTGATTCTTTTTTTATTGCCCTAGCATCTTTGCTTTTAGTCCTAAATCAAGATTTGTCTCTGTCTGCCAGTTTGCAAATGGACCAATGCCTACCAATTGGCCTCAACATATACAAATCAGTCTCATAAATAAAAACCAAAGTTTCCCAGCTGACACAGCTTTGCCTCTCCGTCTCCAGCCCCTGCCCCACGGTGTTCTCCTGGCAGCGACACGGGGAAGCCATCGTCCTCCCCCACCCGCTGATGCTGCCGTCTCTGCCGCGCTAAGCCTCAGATGCCGCCCGCCCAGAGCAGGCCTCTGACTCATTCCGCCCAGATTCCAGAGTAATCTGCCTCACGGCCCTGCAACCAGAGAGGCCTTCAGCGGACCCCTTTATAAATTAACATTTAATCCTGGCCCAGGGAATGCTGGGGCTGGAACAGCCCATGGGGATGGCGGAGCCCACCCCCTTTGAAGCGAGGAAGAGGCCCCCTCGTAGCTCTGCACCCCCAGGACCCACCACAGGCCAGGGGTGGATGGGATTTCCAGCACGGCTGCAGACAGGGCTAACTGAGCATACGGTGCTCTAGGGCAGGGGTGGAGGGCCCAGCTCTGGGAGCCTGTTTCCCCCATTCTTCCCCATAACTGAGGTGCCCCGTAACTGGCTTATTGACGGTGTCTTGAACTCGGCTGGCTTGCCAGCTCTGGGCACAGGGACCATGTGCCCAGTCCCCAGTCCGCCTGGGCATGTGGCAGGAGCTCAGAGAAAGTCCATCAAGTGACTGTACGGGCCAAGAGCGCCGCTGACCTGGTGGGTGCGGGTGCCGGGGAGGGGCAGAGCCACGTATGAAGATGATCAGCCAGTGCTGCCCTGCGCCAAATGAAACGGGGGGGTGGGGGGGTGCAGGGAAGGGGGCGTCTTCACTGTCAGTGGCAATTTGCCTGCTCTGCCCCCAACCACCCGCAGCAGAGGCAGATCCCGCGTCTCCACACTGCCAATCCACTGACAGTGTGCTGCGCAGAAGGCCACCCACTTTTCACGGGCACGGCCCGGTCTCGCCGGAGAACTCTTCTCTCCAGACAGATTAGTCCGTGGGTCCCCAGAGACACAGCACCCATCCCACGAAGACAGGCTGGGCCCAGCCTGAGGCCGTGCTGGAGGGGACATGCGTGTCCACCCTGGTAGGCCGCCCACCCTTGGTCACTGAGATGGCACCTACCAGGCTGGAGGCCGAGACACATCCCCAAACATCAGAGCCGCTGGGGTGGGGGGCCAGGTGAGAGCTGCATCCAGGGTTCTAGGGAGAGGAGCTGACTCTGGGACCAAATAAAGTGGGTGGGAGGCTGGGCGGGGAGGGGCAGTTGGGACAGGACGCGGTGGGGGTGGGGTGGGAGGGGGCAGGGCCATCCATCCTGACGATACTTCCGTGAGGATTTCCTCCCGCCTGCGTCGCCAGGAATTTTGTCATCCACTCAGCCAGTTCCCAAAAGGGCAAAAATCCCCTTCCGGGCCCTACAATGGACATATTGTAACCATGGAGATAGTAACACTACCAGTGAGTTCAGCTCTTTAGCATCTACAGGCTTCTCACCTCCATGAATGCATTCAAGCCCACACGTTACCCGAGAGCAGGCACCCGGCTCCTTCCAGAGTGGAGGAAAAGGCTCAGAGAGGTTGACGGTTTGCCCAACGTTGCACACCAAATGACTTCAGACTTTTAACTGAAGAATGTCTCAGTTCAAAGCCGACCAACGTGTTATCTGGTGAGAGTAAGATTTTTCTTTTGGGGAATAAAAATATTTTTGCAAATATCTTATGGATATAGGAAGCAGCTTGGTACTTTTAATTTCAGGAAGCTACCCCAAATTGCAAGGTATTTCCTTTCCAAAACAGACTCATCAGTGGTTTTACCATTTTTGTGTGATTCTTTCTGACAAGCCCCTCTTGAGTCCCACTCAGGGTTTGTGGCATCAAAGGGCGGGGGTGGAGGAGAAAACCCTCTCTCCACTCGGAGCCTGGTCCTCAGAGAGATACCCAGGATTGGCTCCAAATTACCAGAGTAAGAGGAAACTTTCCCACCATCTTGTAATTGCAGATTGCTGGGTAACGGAGCCATGAAAAATGATCGTGCCCATGATCCCCCACTAGCCTCAGAGAAAAAATCCTGGAAGCAAATTGTTGTGGTGGGAAAATGACTGTCTGCCAAGAGGTTCTTGGGGCCGGGGGCGGGGGCATTCCTATGCTTCCGAAGAAAGTCTTCAAGAATTCATCCGTTTCTCGGGTAGCTTCAGGGAGGGGGATCTTCTTTTCCAGGTTCTGCCACCCATGGGATTTGTGACGATGGGAAAGTCACTAACTTCTCTGCGCCTCAGTTTCCCCGTATGTAAAACACAGGCACCACCTGACATAGCAAAGATAATGCCCAGACCCGACGCAGGGCAGCCTCCATAAACCAGCAGGGCAGGCTTCCTGAACACCCCTCCCCCCACCCAGGGAGCATCTTCTGTTCTGGAAGGAGGGGTGCTCCCACAAGCTGGACTTGGGAATGCTTGTTTCAAGATGTGAAACAAAAGTTGGTCTTGCCTCACCTACGTCAGACTTAAACAGCCTCCTGGGAAAAGCTAAAAAGGGAAACAATAGGAAACTGTACCTCAAACTGTCCTCTAAAGCTCCGGGTCTCTTAGGAGGCTGCCTCCGATCCTGTGCATATTGGCAGTGAGGGAGGAAGCCCAAGCAGGCAGCCACTAAGTGCTGCTGATGCATCTGTGCTTTCCCCTGAGTCACTGAAGGACTCTTTGCTCAACTAGCAGGACATTCACTCTCTTTCTCGAGGACTCCTTTCTGCACACCCACTGACCAACTCACAATTGTCTAAGATCTTAAGAGGCTTACAAGGGCCTTTCCTGCTTCTCAGGTCCCCTGGGAGAAGCAAAATCTGATCCATCACTGCTGTCATTGCTCCTCAGGACCACCAGAGGTCACTGTTGAAATGGAGTTTGTGCAGTTTGGTTAACACACCCTCTTAAGCCTGCCCTGTGCCCCACTCCCCCCAAGCTGGGATGCATTCATGGTGCCCCCCACCTCAAAACACACACACACACACACACTGTGCAAGGGTCCTGAAGAATTTTCTAAAAGTTCTCAACTTCTATGCAAATCAGTTATTTTTAGGCAAAACCCCGTTAGGATTAATTTTATTGTAAACTTGGCTGTGCGTTTCTGTGCGGGCCCATTCTACAGACCTGAGACCTGCCATCCTCCATCACGGTGTGAGCCAATTCACTCAAATAGTGCTCCCCTACATGTACTCACCCTATTGGGTCTGTTTCTCTGGAGGATCCACATGTGTCCTCAGTCCCCAGCTGTGAACTCAACTCGGCACCTTCCCACCTGGGCGACCTCAGCCTTTCCTGACAGGGCCCTTCAACTGGAAATCTCAGAGGCGAGGCACAGGGGTCTGGGTCCCAGTATATCCAAGTGTATCTTCCTCCCATTGTCTATGCAGCGAGGTCCCCTCCACCTTACATTTACAAACTCAGGCCCAGGGCCTCCCTGGTGGTACAAAGAGTAAGTCTCAGCACAATCGAGTTATCAGCAGCCACTGCAGCTCAAGTTCGATCCCCGGCCAGGGAACTTCCTACAGGGTGCAGCAGACCTCTCCTGTCTCCCCACTGCTCCCCTCAGCAGTGTGCTTCAGGAGATTTGCCTATTCTGCTCCCCACTCTGTCTCTGGTGAATCTTCTCATCCCCCGCACCTCTGGCCTGCACCCCCATTGTTGTATGTATAAATAAATAAAAATAAATCTTAAAAAAGAAAAGAGCAACAAACTCAGGCCCCTTAGGCATTTGCTCAGTCTCCCAGGGCTGGGGACAGCGGGCTGGCTCTCTCGCACACAGGGCCCTCCGCGGGCCGGCTGGGTGCCCCAGCAGGTTGGGCTCTCTGCTGATCTGGGAGGTGGGCGTTATACATTTCTCAGTGAGAATGCGGAGCTTAGAGCCACTTCCAGGGCACACTGCCGGTCAGTGACAAAGCTAATATGCCTCTCAGGGGTCATTACAATGTTCTAATAAAAATGTTATTTTTTAATAGAAAAGTAAAATTGGATTTGTGCCTTAATCTCCAGCCTGTGTGAGCTGTCTTGAGGCCAAATGACACTCCAAACGCTTAAAACCGCTGTTGGATTGATGAGTTGAGAACAAAACAGCCTTTAGCGCATGAGTCGGCGGTGCCAGATGATTAACTCCCAGCAAAAGTGGGCCTGATACTGAAATGAAACTTCGATAATGTCTATTATTTATCCTATTGTTCCCCCATCTTCCTTTTATGAAAAATGGATGGAGGCCCAGAAATCCTAATTGCCATGCTTCTTCCAGATGGGGAAAATAATAATTTTCTCTGTTCCGCCTTTTTGGTACTGGGACAAGTTTCATGGAGCACTTGGAGTTGACCCTTGTCTGGTTGCTAGGGAAAAGCAGAAAGCCCTGTCTGACCCAAACCTCTGGGTTCAGTTTGCCACGAACTAGATATGTCATGCCGCAAAGTCACTTTGTCACAACTAGAGCGCTTTGAGGCCTTCCAAGGTCCAGGACCCACCAGTCCGTGGCCCCACCACCCCCTCAGGTTCCTGGGTGCTTTGGAGCAACATCCTGGCCACGCCCCGCTGTGATCAGCACTGGTGACACCTTCAACCGAGCACTTACAAGGTCCAGATGCTGCTCCTGGCTTGAGGGCCACGGGCTATGAAATCTTGGACAGTTCATTTAGTACCTTGGCGGGTCCTTATCTGCATTTCCCACATTGGTATGGGAGAGATGATAATGCTAGGCCAAAGCTGGCCATAAAAATATGAAACAGCTTCTTTTAAAACACCATAAAGCTGCAAGATGGAGCTTTACCAAGAGTCCCCATGGAACAAGGTTTGACTTTCCCAGGCCCCTCGGTCTCTCTCACCCCCCAATCCCAGTCCTCGGCCATCCAAAGGTTTCTGTGGAAGATCCACCCTCCCCACGTGCCGGCCCCAACCTGCTTCTCTTGGTTGAGGGCTGTTGGCACCAGAGAACAGACACCAGCCTCGGTGTCACCAGCAAGAGGGGTCACTTGATGAGCCAGATGACAGAGCCACGCTGAACATACTTAGCACGTCTGCCCTGTCCATTCTGCACCCCTGGCCTGCCCAAGGCAGCCCAGAATGTCCATTATCCAGGAGCACAGAGTTCTTTCCAGTAGGACAAAAGCACCACAACCGGCAATGATCTGTAAGGATCAACATGTGTCCTTCAAAATGCGCTGCCGGGCTCAGGACAAGGGAAATCGAGGAGACAGAAAACCTGTGTGGCCAGCAGCACCACGGCCAGACACGTGTCCAAGGAGGCGTGGAGGCTGCAAAAAGCAGAGCCCTTCTGAGCAGCCGAGAACAGCAGCAAGTGTGTGCCCGTGTTGGTGGTGCAGGCCCTGCTCTGAGCCTGAAGACACGGTTGGCGTTTCCAAAGGAGAAGGGGGAACTGGTCTTAAAACTGGGTCAGAGCCGTGCTCTCATCTCAAAGTTTCCTCTCCATCCTGCTCCTGTTTCCGGCAGGGCCAGGCCGAGCACGCCAGGGTGGGGCTCCCGAGAGGCTCCCCACCAGGGGTCTACATAGGAGACGGACGTTTGCATAGACAGGCTTAGAGAAGCCCTAGTCTGACAGAAGCTCTCTGCTCTTCTACAAGCTGATGACCGTGAGGATTCTTGCTTGATAGCTCGGAGAGTTGGCACTGGCGAGAGGGGGGGACTGAAGCTCAGGGACCCCAGGGCTGGCTCCTCAGTGTGCCCCCTGGCCTCTGGTGTGAGCGACCCCATGGATGGTGAGCTTCTGCCTCCAAGGAGGAGCACTGGAGAAGGAGCACGGCCTGCAGATGGGGGAAGGACACTGTGAGGTCAGTTTGAGAGCTTTGGAGTCTACCTCCAGGGCTGAGGCCAAACAGCCGTCAGTCATATTTACTGAGCATGAGATACCGTCTAGACGCGAGAATTTACTGACAGCTAATTCTGAACAACATACTCAGAATTTCTAGCACCCCCAGGATGCGGGAGAAGAATTTAGGAGGAAGGTGAGAGTCCAGAATTAATGGTGTCTGGCCCCAAAGAGGCTGTTTTAAACCAGAGTGACCGAGTTCCCTTGAACTGGCAAAAACCAGCTACCGCCTGGGACATGCCCACGAGGAGCTGAGTTCAGTGGAAGAGAATTCTGACAAGGCGCCCACAGCAACAGGAAAAAGAGCACAGGCGGGGAAGGGGAGGCAGGCAAAGAAAGTTATGGAGACCTCCTTCCCCACCCCATGGGGGAACCCGAGAAGGAGAAAGCAGGGGCCCAGACACTTTGCAAACCCACAGTGAACCCCGATTGTGAGACAGTATCGGTTTCACAAATACACGTTTTCTTTCGGCGTGGAGGCCTCTGGACCCCGCTGAAGATTCGGGGCCATCGCTCACACCCGGCGGAGGCCTCCACGTTCGCCGGCCTGGGGCTCAGACCGTTTAGTGAAAACAACGGCGCCGCCAGCACGCGCTGGCCGCCCCTTCAGAACCCGGCGCTCCCGGGTCTCACACTCGATGCCAGAGACAGCTCAGCGCAAGACGCAGCCAGAGCTACAGACAGCGAGAGGCTCGGCGGGGCGCAGGGCGCGTGACGCGTGGGGGATCCGGGGTGCGGAGCTACCTATGGGGTCCGCGGCGCGTGCCACCAGACCTTAGACGTTCATCGAAACCTCGAGAAGCCGGGGACACCGTGCGCTGGAAGGAGCCCTGGCGAAGCCCGGCGGATTCTCCTCCACTGCGAGAACCGGCTGCAGCCAGACCAGAGGCGCCTAAAGGGAAACGGGGGTGGGCAGGGGGGCGCGTGGGAACTGTTTTTCTATTCAGTTTGTCTATAAACCTAAAGCTGCCCTAAAAATGTCACTCCACTTAAAAAACGTTTTGCTGACAAGTCGATTGGTTCAAGGACTTGGCATTGTCTGAAAACAAGAGCGCGCCCCCGCCCCAGAAGCTCAGAGCAGCGGCCTCGCGGCCTCTGGGCCAGCGGCGGGTCTAGACCCGGCCGAGCCTGCGGCAGCCTCCAGCCGCACCCCGACGCGTGAATCCAGGTCTTAGACTCCTCTGGTCCCAGTGGACTCGATTCGCTTTGCTTTCATCCTGCCCTGCGAGTGAGTCTACCGGGGTGGTCTCGGGAGCTTTCTGTTATTTCTGGAGTTTAAGCTCCGAGTTGTTGCGGAGGAGAGGGAGGTGCATGAAAGCTCAGGCGCTCCGGTGCGTGTTCTGGAATCCGGGTATTTCAAAGTCAGTTATTCAGCTCCCGCCGGCGCCTCCGGGTCCTGGAAGTCCTTATGCGATGCCCGGGCGGGCGCCCCGGGGCCCTTTGTTGTCAGCGACCTGCTCATCTGCCTGCGGGGGCCAACCTCCTCCGACTTTGTCAGCTCTGCCCCTCTTCTCTTGTGTGCACCCCAGCGCGGCTGGGGTCCACCGCCACAGCCCTGACGAGGACCTGGCCGACCGTCGGGCTCGCCTGGCTCCTGTGGGGACAGCCAGCCCGGTCGGGCGGGGGGCTTTCCCGCCTGGTTTGGTGTGTGAATGCGGCGCTGGGGAAGCCGGAGTTCATCCCCTAGAGCTGATGCAGGGATGACGAATGAGAAAAGTGCTCAGCCCTCAATAAATTTCAGCCTGCAAGCCGAATCGGCCTCTGAGTGAGCGACGGCGGGAGCAGGGCCCCCTGCCAACCGGGCGTGCCCAGGGCTCCCTGGCTCCTTGTGTGGTGAATAGCTCTGAGGCTGGGCGCTCTTCTCACGGAGGAAAATCATAACGTGGAAAGTAAACAGGATTACCAAGGAAAGAATTTTATTAAAATGCCATTATCAAAATACTAAAAGTTGTGAACTAGTGATATATGTGCTGCTTTACTAACACATCAAAAGACAATCTAATGTTCAATGTAATGAGAGTCCAACTTCTCAGCAACCCCACTTCTGGATATAGATCCAGAGGTAGGGAACCACTCTCTTACTGTCTTGAAAAGCAAGATGGACGCCTACATTCACACATTGCTGCATTATTCACAGCAGCCAGAAAACAGCCTGTGTCTCTAGATGGCTGAATGGATGGAGAAAAATGTGTATTTATTATACAGTGGAATATTACTCAGGCATAAAAAAGGAAAGCCTGCCATTTGTAACAAAATGTATAAACCTTAAGGGCAGTATGTCGAGTGAAATAAGTCAGACAGAGAAGGACAGGTGTGTGATTCTCTTGTATATGGAATCCAAAAGAGCTGAACTCAGAGAAGCATGAGATAGAGCAGTGGTTGCCTGGGGGGTGGGGGGAGGCGAGATGGGGAAATGTTGGTCAAGGCTTCAAAGTTCCAATTAGAAAATAAGTTCTGGAATCTAATGCACAATATGGTGCCCATAGTTAATAATACAGCATTCATATTATGTATTAGAATTAACTACTATGTATACTAATAATAGTCAGTAGTTATATCCTTGAAAGTTGCTGATAGAGTAGCCCTTAAATATTCTCATCAGGAAGATGAGAAGGAGGGAGGCAGGAAGGGGGCAGAAGTGATGGAGTCAACTAAGTCAGTTTCACAGTATTTCCCGGTATCAGGCCATCATGCCCTACACCTGAAATTTACACAATGTGTCCATCATATCTCAGTAAAGCTGGGGTGGGGGTAAGGGTGGGGGAAGGGCCTTAATTCCTAAGCAGCGAATACTTAAGGGAAAAATCATGCAATGTGAAGTCGCTCCGATTCCTATTAGAAGCAAGTTCGCAGGCACTGCTGATATTACTGGGGGTCGCTGTCTCCAGGCACAAGCATTACTAACTTTCAGTTTGAGACCAGTACAACAGAAGAGGTCATCCTAACTGCTGCTGGTCCTCTTCTGAGAGCAGATGCTTTCCCTGCAGTTTGCATGAGACCTCCCACCTCCCACCAGCCCTCCCGGTCACCCCAATAAATGGCCTTTGATGTTTGAGGAAGTCTCCTAGGTCTCTGTTACTTAGCTCAGTTTACGCCTCGCAGGGATCTGGGCAGCTGTTAAGCCCCAGGGCCCCGCCTCCCCCCACACCGTGGGCATAGCCCTTCTGTGGGAGTCTGGGAACCCCTGGGAAGAGCAGGCATTTGTGAAGCCTCTTGCAGGCAGGCACTGGCAGGAGTCCCACAATACCCCTGCAAGGTATGTGGCTCACTTTGCAGATAAGGAAACTGGGGTGGGCAGGGTCTGAGAATTCTGCAAGAAAAGAGAGTGAACCCGGGATTCCATTTCAGGTCTGGCAAAGTTATGTTCTCCTGTCCGCGCTCCTGGCAACAAAGGGACTTGACCCTGTGTGTGTTCCACATCAAAGGTGTGATCCCATTTGGGAATTTTGAACTGCCCATCATATTGGTTTTGTGGGTTTTTTTTAAAGATTTATTTATTTATACATACAAGCTGGGGTACAGGCCAGAGATGTGGGGCGGCGAGAGGGTTCCCCAGAGACAGAGTGGGGAGCAGAACAGGTAGATCAGAAATACACTGCTGAGGGGAGCAGCGGGAGAGGCAGGAGAGGTCTGCCAGGCGCCATGTGGGATTCTCCCCGGCCGGGCGTCGAACTCGCTGCCGACAGCTCCACAGCGCAGCGCTCAACCGCTGCACCACCAGGTTCCGACAGCTTATTGGAATCACTGCCCATCATATTGTAATCACTGCATCATACTGTAATCACTGCATCACTTGGGGGGGGCATCTTCTTTAAATCCCAACCCTTCCACAGACCGCTGCAGATCAGATATTTCAGTGGTCTGCAAGAGCCCCAAACTGCAAAATCTGAAGCTAGGATGTTGTAGGGTAGATAAAGATGGTCAGGCTTTAACACCATTGGTCTCTGTGGCCATCACCTGCAGCCTTGACTGCAGAAGGCTCTTGGGAGCGTGGGTGTTGGGTGCAAGGCACGTGTGCCTGATGGTGGACACCTGGAGCGTGGTGAGGGCAGGCATGAGTGGGCGCCTCTGAGCCTGGAGGTGGAGGCCATAAAAACAGCTACAGAGGAGCGACTATGGAAGGATGGGCGCCGGCTAAAGAGGAGACCACAAGAAAAGCCAGAGAAGGCCCAGAGGAAAGAGCGTCTAGAGATTCGCGGGGGTCCAAGCCTGTCTCCCTGCTGGCTGTGTCTCTTGTTTACTGTTAGAAATCCTGTGGGAAGGGTGCCCATGGCGCCAAGGGTTCTCATTTAAGCTGTTGGAACCGACGGTGTACCTACCCGGCCTGGGATGGTTGCCAAACAGCTGTCATAGGGGCGGTGCTTTCTGAATTCTCCTCTGAGGTGCTCTCCTCCTTGTCGGCTGTAGGGTAAGTGTAAAAAATGGTCAGGCTTTTTCGCCCTGCCACCATTAGAGGTAATGATGGGCACCCGAAGAAGGGCGTGGTGTAGCGTGTGCATGTGCGTGCGCAAGGCAGAGACGCAGAGAGCACGAGGAAGAAGAGCGTGGCAGCAGCAGTGAGACCCCGAGACGGCGCCAGAGAATCCAGAGAAAGGGAAGGTTTGCGGGGGGCTGGGAGGCTGGCAGGCCCCTCAGCCCTGCTTGCCTGCCTTGCACCTGGTTGCCTCACTGCAGAAAGATGTAATAAAAGCCTGCCAAAGCCTCATTTTTACCCTTCTGCCCGAATCATAGGGAACCTGCCCTGGTGCCAGGCTGGCACAACACCAGCCCAGCAGGCCCAAAAGCACTATGGAGCCTGACCCAGCCACAGCCAAGAGGCCTGGAAGCCTCCAGTGGACTAGAGATACCCACCCCATCCTAATTCCCGGGATCTGGGGCTATTATCTCACATGGTAAGAGAGGTGATTAGCTCAAGGGCCTCCGAGGGAGGCTTAGACTAGATTATCTGGGTAGACCCCCAATCCAAAGACTGGTGTCCTTGGTAAGAAAGGCAGAGGGAGACCGGACACACTAGGGGACAGGCACGTGAAGAGGGGGGCAGCGGTTCGCCATCAGCCTGCAGACCAAGGCCGCCTCAGCCCCAGAAACTGGGAGAAGCAAGGCCAAGTTCTCCCCACGTGCTTCGGAGGGAGAACAGCCCTGCCAAGCCCTAACTGCCTAATAGCTATAAACTCAGTCCTCACAACATTCTGGGGGAATACTGTTATTAGCCCTGATTTACACACCAGAAACCCCAAAGCACAAAGAATTTAAATGACTTGCCCAAGGCTGTCAGACACGAAGTAGCGGAGTCGGGAACTGAAGGCAAGAAATTTGCCCTTCGCATCCATGGCTCTGGCTACTATGCTCTATTCCCTCCAGGCAAACCAAAGATGTTGCAACTTATATATTTTTTATTTCTGGAGACTCATAGAGTTGCTCAAAAATATTATTTTCCTTTTCATCCCATTTCCCATGGAGTCTGCTCCAAAGTAGAATTCCCTTCAGGCCCATTTTAATTTGGCATCAACTATTTTATTGGTCAAACATCCATTTTATTAACATTTCATCTTATGAAAGTTCAGTATAATTGCACTGGTTACATTTTCTCACAAAATTATTTGCACAGCAAAAAATAAAAAATGTGTCTTAGCAGAACTGCTGTGTTTAAAATCTGAAGGAGGTAAAAGTCAAAGAGTCTCACAAAGCATTCTTCCTCCTTTCTCCCTGGAGAGGGGGTCATTGAAGGTTCTCAATAGGGTCCTCATCACCATTCAATTTAGGGCATTAGGGTGGCATCGAAGAGGGACTCCCTGCCATTTCAATCTGCTGATTCCTGGAATCTGTAAAATCTGAGGCGAGGATGCTGACTTTGCAGACTGTCCGAGCTGGTTGGAGAATCATCAGGGCATCCTGCTTATCATGCTGAGGTTCAGGGGCTGTGTCTTGCCCAACACCATCCAGTCCATGGATATGGGCTCTGAAGTTGGCTTTGCTCAAATAGTCTCCTCGCCAGTCCTAGGGAAAAGAAGCTGAAAAATAAAATAAAGCCAGATTATATCTTCAACAAAGTGGAGGTTGAGTCTTAAAATGTTTCATTTACTAAAACCCATGAAGAGTACAATAAGACATCAGGGACCATGGGGAGGGAACCTGGGGGGAGGATTAGCAAAGAGACTTCAGTCATGAAGTTTCCCCAAAGTAATGACAAAGCAGCAGCATCCAGCACTGGTCCTCTTACAGAAGACCCTAATTTCCAGAAAGGACAACCCACAATATTTAATGTAACCTTCAAATTTGTGTTGGCAAATATACAAGTGTTTCAGAAAGGCAGTGTGGCTGTTCCTTGAGAAGTTCTAGACAGCTTACAGTCCTGGCTCCTAGGAAATTAATGTTCTCTTAAACAATTCCAGGTGTCTTGGTTCAAGCCAGAGGTCTGCAGTGTTTGCAGAGATATTACCAGTTTATTATTAAGAATCATATGGTAAGGAGGTTGGAGGCCAAACATGATTGTCCTCGAACTTGGTAAGAAGTTCCCATTGACCATGACCCCAGCACAAACAGGCTTCTCACACACTCGTGAGCAAGGAGTGAAGTATCTACAACAGGTCACTGCACATAATGAGTGGAAAGACATAGAACCTCACCATCATGAGGACTGGTGGTGCCACTTACCAGCAGTAGCCTTGGAGAAACTTTGTCACCAAAGAGAATGATGGACAACATATCATTCATTGGACAACATGGTGGACAGAGCATCAAGATCTGACTTTGCCCCCTATCCACTCTCCTCTTGGGTTTGCCATTTCTCCTTTGACATTTGTGCCTCCACTTCTTTATCTGCAAGATGGGTATAATGATGCAGGCATCACAGAGCTTTTATAAGCCAATAATGTCAGTAAGCACATGAAGTCTTTATCCTCACTAATTACTATAGCCTATCATATTCTTAGTATTATTATTATTACCTCATCTCCAAATCTGACCATAAAGAATGTCCACAAGACAAGGACATGAAGTGTGATGCATAGCTTTGGCAGAGGCAGAATTCAGAAATTTTAAAAATAAGAAAGTTTAGGTCTGATCAATTGGGAAATAAGGAGCCTCTGAAGATTTTATGCCAATGTTCAATCAACATTTAAGAAAGACCAATTTGACAGGATTATTCCAAATGGAGTAGAATATGAGAAAGATCCGAGTTGGCAGGTCAGCTCAGAGATGATCAGAGCAATGAAAGCAGAAGGGAGAGAGAGTGGGGACTATCACCAGACATCTGAGGGAGTCTTAAAGATGAAATACAGGGACACAAACAGGGGATTGGAGTAACTGACAAAATAGACTATAGAAGAAAGTCTTTTCATGAAACAAGAACAGGCAGCTCTATAAAAGGAATAGTCAGCACCAATAAAAGTGGGATGAGTTGTTTTAGAATTTAAAAGTATAATAGTAGAAGTGATAAAAACGAAGATTTTGAAGATAAATTTGAGACAATCTCCCAGAAAGTAGAGAAAATAGCAAAAAAAAAAAAAAAAAGGAAGAAAAGAGGAGACAGGATAAGAACATTCAAATCCTGTCCAGAAAATTTATTAGAGTCATATATCGCCTAACAGTGTTTTGGTCAAAAATGGACCACATCTAAACAGTGGTCCCAATAGATTGTATGATCTAGGTTAGTGTAGTTAAACTTCATGATATTGCACAAATGCCAAATTGCATTATGACACATTTCTCAGAACATATCTCTGTTGTTAAGCAACAAATGACTATATATGGGTAGTAGAAATTGACAAAGAGGCATGTAAAAAACATTGGAGAGGACATCTTCAAAGAAATGACTTTCAAGAATATTTTCCAGAATGGCAGGCACAATTAAAAGAATCCATTGAGTGTACAGCACAATGGACAAAACCAGACCCACTACAAGGCATACTGGACATTTACTTCACCCTTTCTGTTGGATACATATAACTTTTGATAAAAATAAAACTTTAAAAGAAAAGATTACATTTTACAAACTTGAGAAACACAGCCACATGAAATCTCATTTAGCTCAGGTGAAGACACAGAAAGACAGCTTGGGGGACCCTAGCAAAGGACCCTTTGCTAAATGTTAAAGCTTTGGGGACTCATTCCAGTTCCAATATGAATTCACTTTGCAATCTGGGGCAAGTCCCAGGAATTCTAACTGCTTTTCCTCTAGAGCAAGGCAGGACCCACCTGGAACTTACCCTGGAACAACACAATTAGAGCTTCTTGGGCCCACTTACCCAAAGACTTTCATTAAAACAGATGGTGTAAACATCTGGTATCAGCAGATCCAGTGCAGTCCTATAAATGTACTTTGTCTTCCTTCTGATTTTCTTAAGACATTTTCTTTCTCTCCTTGACTTTACTGTAAGAACACACCCTGTAATGCACACACAAAATATGTGTTCATCTCCTGCTTACGAGTCTCCATACGCTTGACAGCAGGCTATGAGGAGCTAAGTTTTGGGGGTGTCAGAGTTTAGGATTTTCAACAGGGAAATGTGGGTGGAGGCAGTAGAGTCCCTCCTCCTCCAGCCCCTAACCCCCATGATGTTCAAGGTCAACTGTA
Organism: Scalopus aquaticus; assembly: GCA_004024925.1. Lineage (NCBI taxonomy): Eukaryota > Metazoa > Chordata > Mammalia > Eulipotyphla > Talpidae > Scalopus > Scalopus aquaticus. The sequence continues at coordinate 59,707 of PVIJ01009764.1, forward strand.
ATCTGTGTTCAAGGCATTCAGTTTAGGGGGTCAGTCCCGTGCCAGGCGAAGTCAGGGAAGACACAGTCACACAGCAACTCAGAGTACTGGCAATTCCAAGTTCCCAGGGCTCCATGCTGGGGGCACTGTGCTCCCTGCAGGTCAGCAGGGGACCCTGGTGCCCAGGGATAGGCAGGCAGGTGGCAGGCAGGTTAGCTCACTGTTGCCCAAGGCCGGGTCCCTCTGAAGAGCCAACCCCCACATAGTGGATGGATGCAGGTTTGCACCAGTGCTGAGCAGCGACAGCCCCATGTGCCCAGCCCCGGCTCTGCTAGGATCGCCCAGGGGCAGTGCAGGGCTTGGCTTGAGCCACATGGCACCCAGATCTCACCTGTACCAGCCCCAAAGGACAGGCCCCTAGTCAGACTGCCCAACGCCCACCTAAGCAAGTGGCCTTGATGCAGAGGCCAGCACCCCAGAATCTGTGCTGGGAGGCTGAGCCGCTCTCCCCTTTGGGTAATAAAAACAGCCTGGAGAACTCTCAGTGAGAAATCAAAACAAACACCCTGCTTTGCTGTGGGTTATTTATTGAGAATCACAAGGTTTTAAGAGAGGCGGGAGCATGAGTGCCTGTGGTCTCCGGCCAATCCTCTAAGAATTTATACTCGAGGCTGCCCCAGCCCGCAGGGAGGAAGCCCAGAGGGAGCAGCACAACGTTCCAGAAATAGGTGACCAAAAAGGCCTAGGCCTGAGATAAATGATGAACCCAGATAGTCTCTGGAAAGAAAAAAAAGGCACTTTCACAGAGGGAAGGAACCCGCGTGTCTGCTGACGTCTTCTGGAAGCTGTATCAACCCTCTGCCCTCTTAGAGATGGCCACGGTCCAGGAATCCACCCCACCCCTTGCCCGCTTTCCTCGTTTAAAACATTTCCATGTAATCCCATAAAATAAATGAAAATGAAAGCAGCCAGTTTAATATTCAGGAGCTCTAATTCAAGTGTAGCCAGCTGGACAAATTTCCTGTTAATCAGAAGAATAAGTATTTCTCCTTGTTTTCCTTCTAGAGCATAAAGTGTAGAGTGTGCTTGGGGAGGCCACATGGGTGTGTACAAAGAGCAGGGGATGAAGGATGAACATGTGCTCACCTCCATCCTGCAACTCTTCCAGGAAGAGGCCAAGAGAGGGATTTCCTCCAGCCTGACTGTACATTGAAATTCCTGGAGAGCCTTCTTAAAATGTGGGTCCCCTGGGAATGTAAATTGGTGCAACCATTTTGGAAATTGGGCTGGACCTTTCTTAAAAAATTAAAAATAGAAATACAATTCTGTCCAGCAATTCCCCCTCATGGGTATCTCTCCAAAGAATACAAAAGCATCAACTTGAAGAATTCTGAGCATCACATATTTCTTGCACATTATCTCCAACAGCTAAGATATGAAAGCCACCTGAGGACCCACTGATGGGTGACTGGGTCAAGAAGATGTGGTCTGTCTGCACCATGGGACACTGTTCAGTTATAAGAGAGATGAAAGTTTGCCATTTGTAGCAGAATGGAAGGAACTGGAGGTGATTATGTGATGCCGAGGCAGACAGAAAGATAAAGACAAATATTAGCTAACTTCACATATGTCAGTAATAAAAGGAAGCAAATTGGGTGGTTACCATAGGCACATGCCAAGCTCAAAAAAAGGCAAGAGAGAGATTGCAAAGCAAGCAAGTTCCTCTTAAGAAAGTTTCAGAGTGGCAGATGATACCTTACTCACTTCCCACTGGCATGAAAGAATGTGGTCACATGGCCATGCCTAGCTGCAAGGGAAGCAGGGAATGTCATCTCTAGCTATTAAAACCAGGGAGGAGATTTATGTTATTAGAAAGAGGGAGAACAGTTAACCTAGTTTTGGGAACAGAGAGAAAAAATATGGGAGGCACAAAGTATAAGTGTCAGTGACTTGTATTGTTATACCGAGGAGACCTTGGGGACCTATAGCTTCCTTTACCACTTGAGGGTGAGTTCATCTCCTGGGACTGCCATACAAAGCACCAGGCACTGAGTGGCTCAAACAAGAGTAGTGTTGTCTCACACTTCTGGAGGCAGAAAGTCCAGCTCAGAGCATGGAGGTGGGGGTGGGAGTTGTCTTTGTGAGGACTGAGAGGAGCAGCGTCTGTCCTGAGCTCCCCCACCCCGAGCACCCTCATGGGTGATGTTCCTGTGACTTCACGTCATCTTCCCTCTGTGTCTGTCTCTCCACATGGATTTTTTAGCAAGGCCAACAGTCATATTGAATTAGGGGCGCACCGTTCTTAACTATTTCCAAACAAGGTCCACACACGGATTTAGGAAGGGGTGTACTTGGACCCATAGCAAGTGGGAAAAGAACTGTCAGGAAACACGAGCTCATGCCCCGGCACCCCACCCGTGTAACCTGACACCATCAGGGCAGGCTGGTCTCGGGATGAAGCCCCCACCCTCCCCCCAGAGCTGGGGGAGGGACAGAGGAGCGGCTCTGCAGAAGCCGGGGCAGCCATGAATGCTGCCCTGGGCCTCGCCCGCCTGTGTCCTCTGACGGAGCGTCCACCGAGCATGGGGAGGCCACGCCGCCTCCTCTGAGCCACGCCCACACCAGGGACCCTTCAAACCCGCCCGCTCCCCAGATGCAGAGTCCGCGGTCACCCGACACCAAGAAGCAAAAGCTGGAACATCTCTTAGCGCACACCAAGGTGGTAATCATGTTGCAGGATATAAATAAATATATACTGTACTTCTTTTTTGAATTAAACTTTGTGGAGGCTTCTCCCCACTGCTCAAGTCAGAAGGGGCCTCTTGGAGAGAAACTCTACCACGGGCAAAATACCTTCAATTCCCTGAAAGGAAAAAAAGCCCTTTTGGTCTGCAGATGGGTAATTGTATTCACTGTTTCCAAATGTCAAAATGCCAGCCCGGGCCAGCTTTCCGCTGAGATCAAACGGGCTGCCCGGCCTCCCTTCCACTGATGTGGGCGTGCGTTTAGCCACGGCGTCGAGAGCGGGTTTCTGCGCCGAGCGCCCCGGCAGACTGTGCTATTCACACGGCGAGACGAGATCGGCGTCACCTCCGCCGACATCAGACGCCCGAGGCCCTGCCCACACGGGGACCCTTCAGCTCCCCAACGGGATGGTCTCAGCCGCCAACGCCGCCGAGAGGCAGGGGCTGGGGCGTCCCTCAGCGCCCTGAGCAGAGACTCATCACGTGACAACGCGCATGGGGCAGTGTGTGTGTGTGTGGGGGGGTGCTTGGGCCATAACAAGTGGGCAAAGAACTGTGAGGAAACCCAGGCACCAACCCGCCACGCGCCGAGCACCTTCCACTCACACCCGTTATACGGGGCTAGAGGCTGCTGGAGGGGGGCGGGGTGGAGGAGGGGGATGGGGGGGCGGGGCCGGGCCGTGGGCTCTGGTGGAATTTGATGGGGGCTGAGGTGGGGCGTGGTGTGGTCACAAGCATCTGAGGAGGCACAAAGCTAGCGCCTTAGTCACACTGTGCTGTAAACCAATGGCACCTCAGGGAGGGAGGGAGGGAGCGAGAGGGAGACAGGGAGGGAGGCTGGGAGGGGACCCGGACCAGCCCGGGAAAATATGGCGGCCAGCGGGGTTTCCAGCCTCGGTCTTCAGTGCCGGAGCTGAAGTCTTGTCATGACCCGGCCTGGCCTGCGTTGGTGTTCGGGGAAGCTAGTGGCGCAGCGTTGGGGAGGGTGGGGGAGCGTGTGCCCTCCCACCTCCTGCGCCCCCAGAGGATGTGGGAGTTGGTACGAAGCTCTTTTCCCAGGACGCCCTGGACATGCTCCCAAAGCCCCAAGCACGGCCCTTACCCTAAGGCAGGAATGAGAAGAGCCGGCAGAGTCAAAGGCGGTCTTCGCCGCCTGGCACAGAGGCAAGGGAGGGGCGCGTTGGCCCTGAGCTGGTGGAGCAGGGGCCGGGCCGCTCCCAGGCCAAGGTCAGGGCTGGCAGGAGGCAAGTGGAGGGTCAGCAGAACCCAGCCAGCCCAGCGGCCACCGCGAAGGCGGGCCCTACCGGGGTGAGGCAGAGCAGTGCCCAGAGCAGTGCCCAGTCCGCAGCGATGCGGAGAAAGACCGGCTGGTGCAGGGCTGGCAGGCTGCGGCTTCAGACTTCAGATCCGGGTCAGCAGGACGCGGAGACCCACAGCCCCGGCTCCCTGAGGGCGGGGCTCCCTAGGGGGCGGGTGAGCGTCCACCGGCTGGCCGGGCAAATGCCATCAGGCCCCCCCCAGCACCCCACACTCCAAGCGTCCCGAGCGTCTTGTCAAACCAGCCAAAGGGTTCCTGTCTCTAGCACCGCAAACGGGCATCAGCGTGGCGGGCAGTGCGCCCTGCGCCGGTGGGGAGAGGTGGGGTAATCCGCAAGGTCCAATTCAAGAAAGCAGCGCAGTGTATACTCACTTACCTCCTGCAACCTGACGACCGCCTCGGTGTGCGCCAAGGGATGTTCCAGCTTTTGCTTCTTGGTGTCGGGTGACCGTGGACTCTGCATCTGGGGAGCGGGCGGGTTTGAAGGGTCCCGCTGTGGGCGTGGCTCAGAGGAGGCGCTGTGGCCTCCCTGGCGGTGGACGCTCCGTCAGAGGACACAGGCGGGCGAGGCCCATCTGCTCGTGGGTCCGCAGCTTGTACTCCCACTCACCAGGTGCAGTCACGGGGTTTCAGAAAATCTGGGTTTCCGGGGCTTCGAGGCCGGGGGATGGAAGGCAGGCGGCTGGCGGAGCGTCGCGATCATTCTCCGGGGACGCGGCGCCTGGCCGATTTGTGGGCCCGGGAGCGGGTGACTCGTTGGCAGAGGGAGATGGGCAGGGGCAGAGCGGGAGGAGGGACCATGAACCCAAGAAATATTACAAGGCAGAAACCGGGGAGGGAAGAGAACCCCGCAGCCCACGGAAGGTGCTGCCCGCGATGAAAGCGGCGCTCGCAAAGCAGCGTCAATGGAACGAGAATATGGCTGAGGGCTGGGAAGCAAGGGCAAAGAACAAGACACAGACCGCAGGCCCAGAGTTAGGGCGAGCACCCAGAGGAAGGGGAGCAGGGAGAGCGGAAGGGAGCGTCAGGAGCGAGAAGGACTCTTCGCTTTCACGTTTGCCAGGGCGGGCGTAGTATGCTGGGGACTGGGAAACATGCATAGACATGAAGAATGAATAGGAAAGGG
>PVIJ01009765.1:0-64693 GCA_004024925.1 Scalopus aquaticus
TGGTGGGCTACCCAAGGGGAATACAAAATGTAAAAGACATAAATAACAATAAAAAAATTCATAGTATGTTAGAGTTAGGATTAAAATATTTTAGGACTTTCTCTTAATCATTGGAAGTAAATCAATGGAAATCCATTGTAATTTGATAAAATTATCAGAATTGCTTGTTATAAACTCTGAAAGTCAAAATGGTGATGGACTTTTCCTTTCATTTTTTAATCTGCATTCAGTTGAATGGATTTTAAGGTAGTGGGTTTTCTGACCATTCTTGGAAAAGGACACTCTGATAAGAGAGATTTATAAAATGGAAACTGCTTTTAATTTTTATAATATTCTAATTATTACAAAACATTTTTCTTTTTGATGTGTTGGACATATACATTTGTTAGACAATTGGTAGGTCAAGAAAATAGCTGCAACTAGTATATAATGAGACATAATTGTTTAAGTTTTATTTTACTACTGCTAAAATCATTTCTTCTTTTAATTATTTTATAAAGATTTAGAATGTGTTCATTCATACCATCCATTACTTATTTAAAACTTTTAGTCTACCTGTTATCAGTTATTAGGTATAAAGTTTATGTGCCTCCAATTTTACAAAGACTTGGCATTTAATACATTATATTTGCCCTTGCACAAAGTTACATTTATTCTCCTAAAATTAATTTTTTCATCACTAAGTTGGTGACTTTTTCTTACATCTTTCTTATTTTTATTCTGATCAGTGATGTGATGATGGTCAAAATGTTTAATCATTAATCTTAATAATTAAAGTGATGTCATTTCTAAATTGGATCAAGAAATACTTTTCACTTCATAGCCTCAAACAGACACGCCACTGTCAAACCACATCATCTAAAGTGTAATCCCTTAGTTTATTATATTTAATTGATAAACAGGGTTTAGTGCCAAGAATGTCATTTTGGTTTCCTGTTCTTTAGAAGTGAAGGCCTCACTGAGATTCAGGAGAGAACATTTTCTTCAATAATGGTACAACCATCTGTATGTCAAATAGCAGTTTTAAAACTCTTTTAATCAAAATTCGTTTCCAAAGATATCATTGAGGTGGAATGTTTTTCTTGTTGACTAAATTGCTTTTTTTAGAACTTAAAATGTCATGAAAAATATTTTACAGTAGTGTAATACTATTCAATAATCAAGCCATCTAAATTTAATAATGTGAAAATAAGTAATTTCTAACTTCTCCCCTCAGCTTGTTTTATTAATCATGTTACATGGTCTACAGAATGTTTGAATGCTTGATCTCATAGAAGCTTTATGAGACCACACATTTGGTCTCACATCTCATTCTAATTTTACTCTGTAAACTGTGGACCAGAAGGGGTCTTGTTTAGAATCAGCCAATGACAGGCCAGGAATAGAATCTGCTCATTTTCTACTCGGTGGGTTGCTTCACTCTACGGGTTTGTGTCTCCACTCACTGCCACATCGGCCCCTCTTGTGGTGATCATCTGCACAAATGCAGGTCTAGTTATTTTCCTGAAATTACATCACTGCAGTGTTTCTTCTGGAAGTGGTACTTTGCGATGCAAAATGTTTTCCAATCAATTTAATTTTACTTCTCACAGACCCTGTGAGATTGAAGAATAAATTGGCCGTGTTGGAGACACTTGTTTCTTTCACCTAAAGTTTGGGTGCTTTCCAGTGGCTGCTTCTGTATGGGTCCCTGGGCCTATGAGCCCTTCTCATTGACAAGAGCCCTGCTGGTTTGCAAAGGGGATATTTGGGGAACTTGTTTCTTAAGTAAAGGTCTTGAGAGGTAGGGGGGCCAATGTGGGATTCGAGTCCTTGCTCCTCAGGAAACAGCTCAGGCCTTGAGCTCCGTCCTGACTGGTCACTGAGCCAGGGTGCATGTGAATGTTGATGAGATTGTGTCTCAACCTCCACCACCCCCTTCACCTGGATGTGGATTTCCTCTTGCTAATATCACTGGTCAACACCGAGATCGTTACTGACTTTAAAAGGCCCTAATCTGTAGTACCTTGGTGTGCTGAACATGAATATAACCCTGAAAATTTTTTATGAGCTCTCATTTTGAAGATATTTCATATAATTCCTTTTATATGTTTCACCATGGAAATTGATCCAGTAGGACTGCAACAACATCCTAAATCAGCCTAGAATGAGGTCATATTGCATCCTATTGCATAATACCACCATGCACACATCATTTGGAGTTGATTGCATCATTTTCTGATGCAATGCAATACAACTGCCAGGCAGCTGTTGAGGTAAGCTGGTGTCAGCAGTGCACTATAGAAAGTCCTGTCGGAAAGGTTGACCATTGAAAATATTTCAGACTTTGTGTGAGAATATTTAAGCTACTGTTCCACAGAACTGTTATTCTTTTATTCATTTAGGTACAATACAGAACAGTAATGCCTCGAAAGTGAGTTAATAGTGTGGACAATTTCTGCTCTATTTATGGGGAAGTGACTTTTGCCAACCAGAAGAAAAGCATCACTTCTCAAGTGAAGAAGGCTTCTCATCTTTACTTCAGATGCGAGGCTGGTGACCACGACAAGCCTTGGGCTCCGCATATATGCCGTGCTACATGTACAACACAGCTTTCACAGTGGTTCAATGGCAAAAGACCATCAATGCCGTTTGCAGTCCCCATGGTGTGGAGAGAGCCAAGCAACCACATCAAAGACTGTTATTTCTGCTTGGCTCCTCCTATTTCTGGCAGAATAACAAAGCCAAAGAAGTCGAGAATAGTCTACCCAAACATTCCGTCTGCGACCAGTTCCACATGGTGAGGGACTTCCTATACCAGAACCTCCAGCAGAATATTCTCTGGATTTATCTGATGAGGACAAGGGTGAGCTGACCTGTTCTTCTCCTACTTTCAGCATGCAGTGTTTCAGATTTTCACTGTGGTGCATTATCAATCCCACACAGACTAACACAGGAAGAACTCAATGACGTGCTTCATGATTTGGACTTATCCAAGAACAAGACAGAATTGCTAGGATCAAGACTCCAGCAATGGAATCTTCTAGAAGAAGATGTCACAATTACTTTAGATCGAAAGGGCCACCGGGAGTTGGAGTCTTTCTTCAGAAAGGAAAGTACTCTAGTATTCTGTTCTGATATTGAGGGCCTCATGAATGCCTTAGAAATCACTTATGACCCACAAGAATGGGGACTATTTCTAGACTCTTTGAAACTGAGTCTTAAGTCTGTGCTTTTGCACAATGGAGACCGTCTTCCATCTATTCTCTTCCTGAACAGCTGTACAAGAGACAAGTGAAGAAATCTAAGAAGTAGCCTAGGACTTGATTTTTTACAGGTATTAACCATAGGCCTATTAATGTTGGCATGCATTTCATGATGTAAACATCCATTTATTGCAGATTACAAAAAAACTAGAGCCAAAATTAGAATTTAACTGTCATATTCGTGTTGAGCACATACAGATTGATAGGAAATGACTAATTTTATTTCAGTAACATGACTTTTGTAAAAATTTGTTGACCAGTGTATTCAGATGTTGCTCTGCTGGACTTTAGTTTTTTGTTTTTTGTTTTTTTTTTTCAGAGGAAACTGTTCCATACATAGCATAGTCCCTGAGGGCATTATGGTGCATGAAATAAGTCAGAAGGTAGCTTGTGACCTCACTCATTTGTGGAATATGAGGAAACAAAACAAAGATTGAACCAAATAGAACAAGCCCTTAGATGCGACAGCAGAATGGTGGTTTCCAGAGGGTGGGGGTAGGGTACATCTGGTCCAGGGGGTGGGTTGGTTGATGGGGGATGGTGACTGGACCTTTGGTGTGGGTTGGGGGTAGTATTATAAGGTAATGTTATCTCATAAAAAGGAAGGAAGGAAGGACAAGGGAAGGAAGGCGGGAGGGAGGGCAAGAGGGAAGAAGGAAGAGGGAGAGAAGGAAGGCTAGAGGGGTGGGGGAGGGAGTGTTCCTTGAGTCTCTGGACCTTGGGTGTGTCGGGGAGGACAGAGCTAGGGATCTGCCTATGCACACAGCTTGACGTCCTGAACGAGGACCCAGTGAACCTCTTGTGGGGGGACCTGCTTGGGGGTGCCGTCCCTTTGAGCAATTACAGATGTGACTGGTGGTTTCTTTGTGTTTTTTTTAGCTAGAGAAACTGCAGGCTGAAAAGATCTCAGTGTGGAACCAGAGGAAGATGCTTGCAACAGAACAACAAGGACTGGAGAGAGAAAACCAAAGGCTGAAGGTCCAGGTGAAAGAGATGGAAGAGTTCCTGGGTGAGAAACGGAGAGCAGGCCCCACAGGGCTGAGCGTGACGTCATCACAGAGCGACCTGCAAGGCCACAGCAAGGTATGGGGTTCCTTGGGCACCCTGCTGTGCCCCCACCTGTCCTCTGCAGGTTTCCTTCCATGCTCTCTGATGGCAGTTTGCCCTTTTTCTCACTGGGATAAAAATCATGTCATTCATGCATATGAAAATAGTGGGGGGGGGGCCTCCCTGGTGGCATAAGCGGTTAAGTCTCAGCACTATGAGGCTGTCAGCAGCCACTGTGGCAGGAGTTCCATCCCCGGCCGGGGAGCCTGACCCACATGGCGCAGCAGACCTCTCCTGCCTCGCCTGCTGCTCCCCTCCGCAGTGTACTTCAGTGGATCTACCTGTTCTGCTCCCCACTCTGTCTCTGGGGAATCCTCTCACCCCCACCCTTCTGGCCTGTACCACAGCTCTTGTATATATAAATAAATAAATCTTAAAATAAAATAGTGGGCCACAGATTTTGTATGAAAATTTTAGCCTGTGATAACTCTGACCATTTCATACTTTTCTAAAAGGTAGGCAAGGTGTAGAAATAAATAAGCCTCCATGATTTTGATTCCCTGGGATAGTTTTGTCTCAGTGTTTTCCAAGCAATTGATCTTATTTTTATAAGAATATTTCCCCATTAGTTTGAGCAGTGGTATAGAAAGTGTTTGCTGGTATGTAGGTATCTGCAGAAATATTCAAATGTAACTGAAGTTAGCATTCTCTGGATTCTTTTTAATTAGTCTCAGAAAAATTGTTTTTGAGTCAATTAAAGGCATCATGTTGTAAATAACTTTGATAGACATTAATATAAATGCTAAATCTAGAATTACTTAAAATTTGACTTGGGAGATTTACCTTGTTTTCAAATTGTTTTATCCTAAAGTCAATGTTTAGTTACTGTTATAGATGGGATTGTTTTTTGGTAAATAGTAGGAAGATTTTTTTTTAATATTCTTTCAGTGGTAGTTGTCATTTGGCTGTTTTAATGTCAATATTCTGTAAATATAGACATTTTAGTTCTACCTTTATTAAGTAGTTATAGCATTTTCATATATAATTCTATTTTTTCACTCAATTCTTTGCTTTAAAAATGAGTTTTATAAGTTCATATTTTTAATTTATATAAGGAGTTTATGTTCATATGATCTTGATGCTCGATGGCCAGAAAAATTGAATTCCATGTCACTTTTTCTTATTCTTTGAGATTCTGGCATCTATTGAAAGTATCAGAGTAAATTGCATTGGTGTTCCTTGACTTGGCAATGCAAATATCTAAAGTTACATGTTATGGTCAGTGATCATAGATTCTATCATAGGGATTCATAAACCACTATAATGGGGTAGTTGGTTCTGACTTATATCGAAGTGATAAATCTATAGAAAATTTTTATGAAAATTTTTGCCTGTGAAAGCACAGACTTATTTCAATTATGGAATAAGACTTGTTCATCAAAATACCTGTTTCCCTTTTATTCATTTGCACAGAATGATCAGTGACTTCTATTCTGTGCCAGTCAATGCTCTAGATGATGATGATGTGAAGATTAATGAATAATGTTTCATAAACAGTGATTTATTGCTGGCGTGGACTTCGAGTCTATACAGGGAGATACACACATAAATTATTATGAATAATACATGATGATGCTTTGCTAAGAATAAGTGGAATGGGATACAGTGAGAAATGATTCATTCTATGTAATCTCTATGCTTTTCTGCTTATCTCAAAAGACTGTAAAGTAAGTCGGTAAGGAAATAGGGGAGCTGATTGTGGCCTGTTTAGAATAGACACCTGTCCCAGGCAGACCAAACTGGGACCTGGATTCTTTGGGGCCAGAGTGGATCTTGGCTAGAGCTAAGCAGAGCCTGGAAACTTGGAAGATTAGGGAAGTTCTGACCAGATCAGCGTGTACTCACCAACTGGGCGACCTCATCAATACGCTTACTCCTGAAGTCATGTCATTTTGAAGGCCAGAAGGAAATGTTGGTGACTTTCCTCCTCTTCATTAAGAATTCAGATTCACTGCTTGAACCAAAAACAGTTATTTATGTGCAGCAGCTGTAGGTCAAAGTCCAATGACTTTGTGCTACAGAGACCCCCTCAGATTAAGGTATTGAAATTCAGATGTCTCCACAGGTCAAACGTGTCCAAATTGCAAATAGAGCTTACAAAGGAGGGTAGGCTCTTGCTATAACACAGAGCCCGGTTTTAGCTTAACATTATTCCAATGAAAACTCACCCATATGTATTTAAATTATGTATAAAAGTACATCTAGGTACCATGTATACACACTTAAACATAATGTACCGTATATGTACTCTGTGTGTGGGGGGGGGGGGGGGGGGGCTTATAGGTGCCATGTAGGATGTCTGTGCGCACATAGGTATGTAGGTGCCATAAGAAGATCCATGTATCAGGCCTCCCTGGTGGCACAGTGGTTAAGCACTGCGCTGTGGAGCTGTTGGCAGCGGCGACGCTCATTCGAAGCCTGGCCAGGGAGATTCCCACATGGCGCGGCAGACCTCTCCTGCCTCGCCCACTGCTCCCCTCAGCCGTGTATTTCTGTCACTCTGCCTGTTCTGCTCCCCACTCTGTCTCTGTCTCTGGTGAACCTTCTCGCCATCCCACGCCCTGGCCTGTACCCCAGCTCGTCTGTACAAATAAATCTTTAAAAAAAAAAAGAAGATCCATGTATCTTTATCCATTTAAGGGCTTTCTGTGACTGAGGAAATAGAAATAGGTACTGGCATGAAAAACAAAACTACAAACTCCACTCAATTATCAGTCCCTAAATGAGATGGTAGATCTCTTACCACATTCTGTTTGCATCTAATCATATGTAATAAACATTTGTAACAAAGACAAAACTACCCGCTACTCGTAGCAACCTCTACAACAATATATTTTAATTTCTTGAATTTTAGCAATCTCCTTGTTCAATGAATATTTTAGATAACTACTGAAAAAGAGGGGAGGACTTTTACATAGTGCAGGCTATGGATTTTTAACTTTTGTGTTATAGAAAATGCCTTCAACTTGAAATTATACCATTAGTTTAGAGACAAAGATTCTTCATCCCATGAATAATCTAATCATGTAAGTCTCTATCTGACAGTTGCCTTTTTATTATATGTTTAAGGAAATGTGTGTGTCAGTCTTTTGCAATTAAAAACAAGCCTGAACCTCAACTTTAATGGATAGATTGGAAAATTACTGCTCTATTGGAAGCAGTTGATTTTTAAAAATACACCACCACCACAGATTTTTCTAGAACAGCCTCTGCATGTGGGTCTTCTGATTGGTGGTTGCTTTGGGTAGCGGTGGCACTGTTCCACGGCTCCACGACAGTAGTGTAACTGCCAAACAGCTGACCCCTGACAGTGGACCTTGATGGCATTATTGAAGACTCTTCCCATAATGGAAACGTATTTTAAATGAGGGCAAAGATGCTGAGAACTAGCTTTGTGAAAACATAAATGAATCGAAGTGTGTGTTTTAAGAGGAAGCTAATGGAGCTACTTTTGAAGCTATAATTCCAGAGTTAATTAAACTGGCCATGCTTGATCATTAGCCTGTATGTTTCCATCCAACATTTAAAAAAACCCATTTATATTGATAACTATGTAGAAATACACATGGGGTAGTTAGTATGATGTCACATTTTTGAAAAACCTCTTCAGTGTGCTTAGGAAATCTGAATTCAATTACCTGTACTATTTGTTCAAATGTTCTTCATTTTCTTTCATAATATCAAGGTAACCAAAAAATTGAAGTATATTAAAAAATTATAGTGATAGGTGGTAGCGTGTTCATGTCACATTCTATTCTGGAAAGAAGCAAATATTCTTTTCTTAGTTTAACATTGTGAATTTTCATCTTATTATGGTTTAAATATATTAACTTAGCAAAAGAATATCTGTACATAGCATAATTCAATTGATATCATTAAATTAATAATTATTAAAAATACTAATTTTAAAAATGGTAAGTGCATACATTTCATAAAATGACTGCATGTCAGAGGTTTTATTTAACCCACTCACTGCTAAAGAATCTAGTAAGAAGTTACAGTGAGTTGAAGAAGCAGCTAAATAACAGACAACTGGGCAACCAAGCATGCTGAAATGAATATGCTTAAAATATGCGAAACTGATTTTTGCCACAGGGGATAGGGACATAAATTGCGCCACTGCGACATAGAATTAATCTGCAACTGTGGACAAGAGTCATTTGCATGTCTGTCGAATCTAGAAATTACAGAGTTGTACATAAAATAGCTTAAAGACACTGAAAGACCCCTGTCGAATTAAAAAATCCTCCCGGGAGAAACGTGTTAAAAAGGACTTCCAGGAATCTTTGTTGCCCATTTCAGTATCTGTCCCAATTTTCTCTGACAATGAAGGTAATTGATGTGCATACTTCAACTCTTTATGTAGAAATGCATCAACCAAGAGTCGGGGTACATTTACTCTGCTCTAGGGATGGGCAAATGTTTTTCTGGAAAGGTCAAGACTATAAATACCTTGAGCTATTTAGGTCACATAACACCTCTTGCATATATTTAAAAGTTTTTGTAGCTTTTAAAAATGCAGAAAGCACTCTGAGTTCATGGGTGGCACACGAGCAGATCTGGAGACAGATTTTGCCCTTGGGTCGTCGTTGGCTGACCCTGTCTCTGGCCCAGCAACCCGTGCTTCAGTGGATGGAGGGAGCCCGTGGGAAAGTGTAACTGAGCAGGTGCAGCGCAGTGGAGAGCACAGGGCACGTCTGCCTGCTTGAGAGCTGGGCCTCGGCCCCACAAAACCCTTCAGGCTGCATCTTCCACTTGGGTTTTTAATGTGCTCTATACCATCCATGATAAATTATGGCAATCATTTTCAAACACTCTGGAAGTAGCACTTCTATTCCTCAGGCAGATTTCTCCTGTCAATTATAGAGGCATCGCTTTACTAGTCGTATTTCCCTATAGAGAAACATTTGACATACTTCTTTCAGGGACCTCATTGCTACCCCCTGTGCCTGGCACTTAACAGGCATGTAATAAATAGTTGCTTAATTTTCACAAGTTGATGAACCATGAAACTTTCATTCTTTTAACATTAAATATGTAACTGTGTGCACTCTGTTTCTGTTGAGGATTTCAGCACAATTTGAAGACATAATTGGTTAGCCCTCTGAGTGTAACAAAGAATAGACATTTCCCAAATAGTCTTATTTGTTTCTCTGAAAAAAAAATTGAACCTATTCTGATATCACAATTCAAAAAACTGGAAAAATGATGGTTTAAGATGATAGCGAGTTAAAGAACTTAAAAGATAGAGTATTAGAAGGTTTGGAACCAATCTGCTAAACACAGAAAGAATATTGAGTTTAGTGGATATTTGTAATTAAATTTGATAAAGGCACATACAAATTAAAATAACTAATTATAGTTGTTAAGCATTAATCATAAACAAGCTATATATATATATTTTTTTAAAGATTTATTTTTTATTTATACATACAAGTTGGGGTACAGGCCAGAGGCGTGGGGCGGCGAGAGGGTTCACTAGAGACAGAATGGGGAGCAGAACAGGCAGATCAGAAATACACTGCTGAGGGGAGCAGCGGGCAAGGCAGGAGAGGTCTGCCGCGCCATGTGGGATTCTCCCTGGCCAGGCGTCGAACTCACGTTGCCGCTGCCAACAGCTCCACAGTGCAGCGCTTAACCGCTGCGCCACCGGGGAGGCCCTAAACAAGCTATATTCACGTTACCAATGTTAGTGAGATTAGAAACATTCTGATGTTAGGCATTAATCTATTTGGGGATTATTTAGGATATCATCATCAATTTAGAAAAAGGAAAAAAGAACCCTAGATTTTCTTTTTACTTGAGATGTTGTATGCATTGTTTCCATGTCAGACATCCACGATGCAGTATCTAGAGTTAGCTGTTACATTACATAATCATATTATTTGGAAGACTCCTAGTTTTTGTTCATCATTAGATATAATATTTGATTCAGAGGAGTTTTTGTTTTACCACAAGTCCAAATAAGGAGAGTTTTGCATTAAGATGAAATGTCATGAATAAGTTGAATGGTTACAGTGAGGAGAATCAATATCCCCAATTGTGTAGCTGAAAATGAATGAATTTAAAATGGAGAAAATGATTTATGGTATTTCTATAACAAAGATAAACTAAAATAGTGATAATGTTTAATCATAAACTATCTTTAAAGTATTTACTAAGAACAGCCTAAAATTCATGAAGTTCAAAACTAGAACAAGCTCTTGGCACTCTTCTGTGAAGAAAAGTATGGAGAACATGGGGAAGAAATTTATTAGAAGATTTCAGAGGCTCATATGCTATGGAAGAAAGGCAGGGATGCGAGAATCTACAACCTGAGGTCAGGGAGACTCTCCAGAGCTAAGTGGTTCCAGGAGCTTCTGCCATGTTGTGGGTGGAGTCTCCAGGGCTAGAAAAAACTTAACTATAAGCTGAAAATCAGGAAAAGCCCACTATCCAAAAGAAGGAATGTATCCATAATGAAAAATTCTAAATACAGGGAGTAGAAAAGAACATTGAACGTCTGACAGAGCTGGAATTTTATCCCATTTACCAGTAATTAATTTGATTGTATCATTTATAATACCCTTTGTGTAACTAGTTTTCTGTCTACTACTGTAATGTTGACTTATTGTCCAGATTAACTGTATGCAATATCAGGGCCCCACCAAGAAGTTTATATCGAGTTTACAGTAAGAGTCATAAAGCATTCATTGATTGTAGGAGTTATAAAATTGTAGATTGGTTAGTATTTCCCTGTAACAGGCTAGGAGCACATTTCTACCATAACCAATAGCAGAGGAAATAATAACGAAGTTGGAGTTCACATGGGCTTGGATCAACAACAATCATTATAGTTTGAACAATTGCACTGTTAGCTTTATTATCATTTATATCAGGAATCACAAACTTTCTTAGGAGAATCAGATTACATCTATTTATCTGGAATTCAGGGATTGCATTTGAGATACTTTAATCTGTATACTCAAATGTTAGGTGAGGAGCTATTTAGCAGTCTCCTAAAATACAGACTTGATTCAGCAGGTAGGTGGTAGGACCTGATATTCTGAACATTTTTCAAGTTCCTGGATGCTGCTAGTGCCTTGGGTGTAGACTGCATTCCAGAGCAGCACGGCAAGCTGATTAAATGAGGCAGTGATTGACAGGCAGGCAGAAAAGGGAAATATGGTGAAATAGTTATCCTTTGAAAAGATCTATTCCATTGCAACGTTTTCTACATTCTTATGTATCCTCTGTTTCCACATACTTATCAGATTATCAACAGTCATTCCATAATATCTAGGTGTGCCCATGCCTTTTTCTCGGTCTCTTAATTTCTTTGCTAGGATTTCGGGCAGTTCTTATGGGTCTCCTGCACCCTTGCAGTCACCCTTTTTACAAGGTATTTTTTCTGTTCTCCAGACTAGTTAGTCTTCTTTGCTTACTTTTCTCTACTTACTCTCAACTTAATTTCTGAACATCTTTATGCTTTCTCCTACCACAGGACCTTTGCATAGACTTCCCTTAAAGGGCTTACAATCTCATTTCTTATATAGATTTATCCCATCTCCATATTTCTCTTAGACAGTCAAGATCATGCACTTGTCAGTAAGCCAATGATGAGCTTAGATGCATGTATCCACGTAGGCAGTGCTACAACTGTGCAGAGATGGGAAATTCAAAAAGCAGTGAAACTTCCCTGGTTTCTCTCAGTCATCACCTTGTGGTGATGTTGGTTTATAGCACTGGTGATTCAGAGGTGAAGGTGCAGCCCTCTTGTGATGTATGTCCCTGTACCACACCCACTACCGAGGCACCTCCAGCCCTCCCCCACAGCTCACTGGACCCCTTCTTGGTTTGCTCCCCATCCACCCTCTATCTGATAGCCTCAGTTCTGCAGTCAGATGTCTGGGGGTTTTTATGTGCTTTTAAAAGTACAAAGTTATTGGGAAAAGTGTTCCATGGGGAATAGTCCGATGATCTGGTAAACGTGCCTCCTGCAAAATGCTTTGAAGCTTGTTTTCTCAAATCATTCTGGCAACTGATTCTTTCATTCAGGTCACATAACAGGTCATTTGCAGAAAGTTAATGTGACAGGTGGTAATTGATGTGTCTCAGGAAAATGATGAATTAATCTGAGAGTGGAAAGGCCGTCAAAGCCAATTCCTAATGAATTTACTTTAGTGACCGTGGTCCAAATTTCCAGATTCAAGGAATGACATTATGCTTATTTTGCTTAGTGACTTTGTCTTCAAATATATTTTATTTCCATTCAGGGAAGACAAGTCTATGATTTTGCTGTTTCATTTTCTCAGTAGTTTTCTCCCCAATCCTCTTTGACCACAAATTATAATTTATCAATAAATAATTATATCTATTCTTTTACTGTTGTAAAGTAGGAAGAATTCAAATATAGAATAACACAATTTGATGTTATGAAATAGGTTATTTCTTTAACATCCTTATAAAGGTTTCTTATCTGAGATACATTGGTAATTGTAATTTCCATGATAGTTAAAATGTATGTTACTGTAGAGATATTTAGATAGCTGGAGAAATTTAACACTTATGTATGTGAAATATATTTTGTTTATAAAAACAAAAAGCATTTATTTTGACAAATGTCTTATTTGTAACAAAATAGAGTTCTTCTTTGTAAATGGACGGTTTAGACTTAGAGACACATTCAGCTGGCCCCCCGGCAACTCTGCCAGTTCCTGCCGGACCCACCCCCTCACCCCAGGATTCCTTGACGTGGTCCTCTATTCACAGCAGAGGAATAAGAATTTGCCTTTAATTAACAAAACTAAGCTAAAACAAACCCTTGAAATCAACTGCAGAAGTGTGTGTATGTGTGCGTACGTTTGTGTCTCTGTGTGTGTGAGATGGGGAGTGCTGATAAGTAGGTAATTTCCTACGAAATGTTTTATAAAGGAGATAAGATATTGGACAGGTCAAAGAAAATTTATGGATGTTAGGTAGCATAGCAGAATGGGGAGGAATGTGCAATAGAATGCAATGAACTTAACCGGTCCAGTTGGTAACGGTAATAAGATCCATCGAGGCATGGCAGAGTTTGCTGTCGTTTTATGCCTCCCTCTGCCAAATAATAAAACTTTAGGGATGATCCACAGACAAAATGAGAAGACTCGGGTCATGAGACAGTTCTGGCTTGCCAAACATAGGTACGTGAATGGATGGCATACGAAGTGCCTGCTCCTAAAAGACAAGGTGTTCTACCAAAGGTTTGTGTGTGATTTGCTGCTTCTACCTGATAGTGAAACAGGAATATAAGATGAGTTCCACTGGAGAAAAACATTAACTCTTTTTTTTTTAAAGATTTTTTTTTTAATTTATACATACAAGCTGGGGTACAGGCCAAAGGAGTGGGGCAGCAAGAGGGTTCACCAGAGACAGAGTGGGGAGCAGAACAGGCAGATCAGAAATACACTGCTGAGGGGAGCAGCGGGCGAGGCAGGAGGGGTCTGCCACACCATGTGGGATTCCCCCCCGCTGGGCTTCGAACTCGAGTGGCGTGCTGCCGACAGCTCCACAGCGCAGTGCTCAACCGCTGCGTCACCAGGGAGGCCCGAAAAACATTAACTCTTAATATTAAACTTTCAAGGATTTGAAGAGCACTCGTGATGTCAACTCTTGGGTTTTCATTCCAATTACACTGTGTTGAGTGATCTCTCTTGTTATCTAGGTCTGCTTCCTGCCTCCGGGGTCATTCACTCTGGGGCAGGGATAAGAGCATGAGAACCAGTGGCTTAAGTGCTGGAGAGTTTAGAGATGAAAATTAATTCTGGAAGTCAAAATGGCAGCTTGACTGGGATTCATAATATCTACTCAGCCAATACCATTTTGGTTTCATAAAAGCTATTCCTGAACTCAACACATTTATTGTTGATTTTTTTCTAAGAACAGTACGATGACCCATTTACAGTATTTTTCTTTATAGTTCTAAAGCACTCCATTTATCTCATTTGTTTATATCATGTGTCTACTTGGTTAAGACAAGTTTTGAACTTTGATCCTGGAGGTGATTTCTACATGTCAATTTTTCACCAAGTCAGTGTCCAGTTAGAAAATCTCCACATTACTGATTCTATGAAAATACAACTTTAGTAAAGTATTTTAATAATCAATAAAGCACTCTACCACAAGTGTTACTTTGGACAATTGGATGGAAAAGAAAATGTAAAATATTTGCGCTTTGTGTAATGCTTCTCACTCATCCACTAACAATTGTGTACTGTGGTGGTTCCCAGAATGCCCACATCAACGGCAGCAGCACCACCTGAGAACTTTCTGGCAAAGTCCAAGGCCTCACCCTATACCTACTGAATCGGAAACCCCAGGTGTGGGGCTCAGCCGGCTGTTTTTATAAGCTCTCCAGATGACCCTGGTACCTTCTGGAACCTGAGAACAACTGATTAGCCCAGAGATTGACAAGACCTGTGCCATGCATTGGCTACTGGTCTGCATGTGCTATGTGGGTAAATTGTCTTTCAGTCACTGTTTTGCTAGTGATTATATTATTCAGTGAAAATGGCAGCTGATAACTATGTGATTCAACTCATATATCACAGGCAAATCAGACCAGATGCTAGAGAATGAAAGAACAAAACTCTTATCCAGGAATCAGCCTAAATATTTGAGTGATTTTGGTCAAGTAGTACTTTGGGCTCCTTTATTTCCAATATTTTAAAAGAAGTGGTTGTAAAAAACATCTAAGGCCCCTCCAGCACTAAAATCCTGAGATCCTACTGTGTTTTCCAAAATTCAGCCACTGGGTTTAAATAAAGATCCTGATTTGGGTTCATGCGGACAATGTAATATTTCTTTGGAGTTTCAGTTTATTTTCACTAAAATAGTTGTTGGCTCTGGATACAGCTTAGTGTACTCTTTCCATTTGCTGGATTTATTTCTTTTTAATTCACCCAGTTAAATTTAATAT
Source organism: Scalopus aquaticus (assembly GCA_004024925.1). Lineage (NCBI taxonomy): Eukaryota > Metazoa > Chordata > Mammalia > Eulipotyphla > Talpidae > Scalopus > Scalopus aquaticus. The sequence continues at coordinate 15,292 of PVIJ01009765.1, forward strand.
GGCTGTTGACATAATTGAGAGATTTTTCATTTCATATTTCTCCGTTACTGGCCATCACTTTCTGTTTCCTTATCATTTTATTCTGCTTAATTTAATGGCATTTAAATCCCCACAGCATTTGGCAGCCTTTCTAATTCTCTCTAAATTTTAGGAAAACAGAAGAGAGGAAGCATAAATACATCAGTAACTAACAAGAATCCTCTTTGCTTTTTAAACTAACTTTGATTTAATTTTCCATTTCACGGTTCCTCCCTCCCCCCTTTTGTGAAGGTGGTTCTATTTTAATGCAAAATGGATAGGAAGTCAATGAAGACAGAATAATTACAACTCACATTCATATTTCACATTCAGCTCCTTTTCTATTATTCTAAAGTCATGTTGCTCCATGTACATTGGGCAGAATGAATGTGGAGAAGGGAAGAATTTAAAAACACATTAGATGTTCCTATCTTGTAGAGCAATGTTTCTTAATGTTGGATTTTGTCTGAGCTCGACCAGATGGGTCACTTTCTGAAAATAAAAATTCTGAACTAGTAGCCATAGAACTGGAGAACTAGGGATGCATAGCTTTTTAAAACAAGCAGTTAGTGGATTTTTATGGGGACTAAAATTTGGAAGGCCACAGACGACTCATGTTCCCAGAGTACATGATTATGGCCTTTGTGATAACTGCAGATGACTCTAGTTTCTTTCTGATTTGGAGTTACTGGAGTGTGTGCATGTCTAGTGTGTGTGTCCTGAGGAATCCTTTATATTTAGGATCTCATTTGTTAAAGATAATTACAAATGACCAATGATCGAGGATGCTTTGTGCACGTGATCTTTACATTTAAGTCAATATCACAAATGAGACATGTTTTCTAGTTTTTAGTTTGGTGGCGGTTCTAGTGGGCATGTCCTTGCCAGCCAGGGGGCAGAGTATTCGAGGGCCTCCCTGCCAAGGTGAGGCAGGTGTGGGGAACAGGAGCATATGGAGAAATAATTAGCTGGCTGAGTCTGGAATGCCAGAATAATTTTACCTTAAGCTAGTTAAAATTAATTATCCTACCTTAAGCCAGATAGAATTAATTCTGTTTCTCCCAAAGAAACTGTTTATTTGGCACAGTTTGGGGGAGGTAGCCAGTGTTTTATTCATACTCGTGAACGTCTCATAATTAGTACAGTGTCATTTGGCTGTGTATATAATCTAGACAGAAGAGAACTAAAATGTGGATTTACAAATTTTCAAGCCCAAATGTGGCCTTCTCTCCAGAGAGCCACCTGTATTTGCATGTTCTCTCATCTTTGTATTTGAGTGAGTCCCTACTTTCATACCTGGCTCTGCCGTAGAGGAATGCCTCTTTGACTCTTTCCTCTTACTTGGTTTATCTTATCCAATTTTTGCTTATTAACACATGACCTATTTTTCAAAAACGATTTCAGTGAGTTTTCATAGTTGTAAAACTGAAGACATTTTTCAAAGCGAGGTAAAAGCATTGCCTGGTTTTTCAGTGCTGTGGACAGTATGAGCTTTCAAATGTTGCAGCCGCCTGCTCGCCGAGTTCACACGGTCTGTAGCATATCACCTACAAAGAACCAAAGAACATGTGACATTTTCCAAAATGCAAGTGATTTCATCTCATCTGTCAGGAGAATAAGAAATGTCAAACCAGGGCTTCCCTGGTGGTGCAACAGGTTGAGCGCAGCACTATGAAGCTATCCAGAGCCACTGCAGCATAAGTTCAATCCCCGGCCGGGGAGCTTCCCACAGGGCGCAGCAGACCTCTCCTGTCTCTTACGGCTCTCCTCAGCAGTGTACCTCAGTGGATCTGCCTGTTCTGCTCCCCACTCTGTCTCTGGTGAACTCTCTCACCACTCCACACCTCTGGCCTACACCCCAGCTTGTACGCATAAATTAATAAATCTTTAAAAAAAGAAATTTCAAGCCAGGTAGTAGCTACTCTTTCACTTGTCTCTTGATTTACTCAACAAATGAGTTTGATTGTAAGATCAGAAAATAGGTAAATAACAGAAAGGGAAGTAATACTAGGACCCGGATGATTTGGAGGGCTGGGGAGCAGATGCCACACAGGGTGTTCTGGAGGGAAGCAGGTGGTCAACCCCAGAACAGGCCTCAGTGTAGATCGAGGCATCTCTGGGAAGCCAAGGGGAAAACCTGAGCTCCAGACCCCACCATGTGGCTGCTGCTCGGTGACAGGCCAGGGGACAGCGAGTCCCCGTGCTCCTGCTGGCTCTGTAACTCCTCTTTGCCTCGCTGCCCAGGAAATCCAGTCCCATGTCCAGGCCTTGCTTGAGCATGTGCTTTTCCAGCAGCTCAGTCTTACCTGGAGCTCTAGGAACAAGGGACTCAAGACAAAGTAGATGTCTAGCATTACAAGAGGAAAAACTGGCAGGAAGTTGGCACAAAGACTGAGATCCCGTCTGCTCTATCTCAGGCATAGCGGTGTGGGCAGAGCAGGCCAGCAGCGTAGGAGCCGACCTTGGGAAGCAGACGGTCAGGTGGAGACTAAACCCATCAACAAGTGAGTGTCCGACGGTCACACTTTTTTTTTTTTAAGATTTCTTTATTTTTGCATACAAGAGCTGGGGTGTAGACCAGAGTGCGGGGGTAAAAGGATTCACCAGAGACAGAACGGGGAGCAGAACAGATGGATCTACTGAAATGCACTGCTGAGGGGAGCAGCGGGGAGACAGGAGAGGTCTGCTGCGCCATGTGGGAAGCTCCCTGGCTGGGGATCGAACTCATGATGCAGTGACTGGTGATAACTTGATAGCACCGTGTCTTCAACCCCTGCGCCACCAGAGAAGCCCATGATGGTCCACTCTTAACAGCTGCAAATTAGTCAACTTGTGCCATTGCTTCCTCCTGGGAACTGGGGCACAGAGCGAGCTGTGGGGCATGAACGGAAAGGGCTGTCTGGAGAAGAGCAATGCAGGAGCGTGACCAGGACAGGGTCCTCCTCGTGATCCCACGGAGCCTGCATCCCACATGCAGCTGATCGTAGCTGGAGAGACATGTAGGGGTGAGCCTGGGTGGGAAGGAGGACGCGCCTGGCCTTGCAGGTGCACCAGCCTGGAAGATTCCTCTTCATGCCCAATCAGTCAAAAGCAAGGATGACACAGAGACTGGGAATTGAAATCGCTTTCTTTATTGTTATTTTTTGGAATCAGGGCTGCAGACAGAGGGATTGTGTCACCTCCCGTGGGGAGTGTATGTGCGTCTTTGCTTCTGGTACAGTTTGTTCCTCTTTGAGAAAAGCCAGTTCCTTGAAAACCATTTCATTTTCTGAGATCATTTTAAGGGTCTCAGGGGGTAGAGAGAGAGCAGTGGCTTTGGGAGAGACATTCTTGGAAGAAAATTGAGCTTCTGAGACATCTGTCTGGGTTGACGCCCTCACAAGGCCCTAGAATGGGAATGGAATTCCCAGGATTTGATGACTGGGGCGCTGGAGGAGGAGGGCGCCATGCATGGAGATGGAGAAAAGCACAAAGAAAGGAAACTGAGTCTCCTCCGGGAAGCTCCCAGCTGCTTCTCCTAAGGGAGCTTGCAGCTGTGCTCAGCTGGTGTCTCTGAGGGAATTGTCAGGGTCTGACCTTTTCTACTGAAAGGATCCTTTGATTCTGTTTTTCTCTGTCCAACTTTATTTACTGAAATTAAAGTACCTTCGTGTCTTGTTCAGGGACTTTATCCATCAGTTCAAATTATTCTTGGTGTATGCTAATGATACAGCTTAGTGTCTTTAATTATCAAGCCCAAGTCAAATTGTTATTTTGGAAATTTTCCATTAGCCTCTTCTGCAAAAAACTGGTTGGCTACTTATTTACCCAAAATGGTTACATTTCATTTTCTCTGTAACTTTACCTCTTTTTGGTCCAAGAAAATCTACACAATAATCATAGAAGTGCAGATTTATTTTTACTGGGATGCAACCAAAAAATACATCTCACCTTCAAGTGGAAAATGGACAGGGTGAAACATTATATAAGACTCCTGCCAGCATTTTAATTGCCATATGTGCATTATAGAAATACACACAGAGTACATTTCCTCGGTCTTTATACACATGGACCTGCAGATTCACGTATATTCAAGATAAGCATGGCATTATCACAGGGTAAATACTGATAAATCCAAGATGATAAAAGACATTTAGGAAGTTCCCAATTTTTTTATTGAGAAGAAAGATTTTGTTATCTGAGATCAGAAGGTATAAAATCTATGTACACAGGGCCTCCCTGGTGGCGTAAAGGGTTAGGTGTAGCGCTGTAGAGCTGTTGGCAGCTGCACCATGAGTTTGATGTCCAGCGGGGAAGATTCCCACATGGCGCAGTAGACCTCTCCTGTCTCGCCCGCTGCTCCCCTCAGCAGTGTATTTCAGTCGATCTGCCTGTTCTGTTCCCCACTCTGTCTCTGGTGAGTCCTCTTACCCCAACACCTCTGGCCTACACCCCAGCTTGTATGCAAAAATAAATAAATCTTTTTCAAAAATCTATGTATGCAAAACCTTTAAAACAAAAACTTTTGGAGAGTCAATAAACATTCTGTTTTATAAGACCTAAGGGGTGGTAGTTGTATCGGGGTCCCTAACATCACTTCATCTAGTATTTATTCACTGTTGATTCTCTAGGATCAAATCCAACCCCAAATTTCAGGTTCTTTCCTCTGGGTATCCCTGGCACCTCCTCTCCCTCCCAGTTAATATGTGATTAATATTTCGCTCATCAGAACATTTAAGTTTTCTGGGCATCTACTGGCATGGCCATGTAACCAGACCAAAAGTAATTAAATGTCTGATGCTTACAATTTTCAGAGACACATTCTCTTGTGTGTTAAAAATGAATCTAATGATGGAGCTCTAAGGGAATATTGAAGTTGTAAAGGGCATGTTACCACCTGAGCATCACTCAGAGCTCCACGAGAGCCTGCAGAAATACAGAGAAGGAAGAACCTTACCAGGGGGCTAAATGAGCCTCTGGCTTGAGCATGGTCTGGATTAAGATAGGCCTGGGAGCTTCTATTTTTTGTGTCAGGAGATTTTCTTTTTCATGTATTTTCCCAATACATTATAATCAAAAGAACCCCCATATTAATAGCAAGTATATCTTTACAAGAAGCAATTTTTATTTTTTTAAAGATTTATTTATGCATACAAGCTGGGGTGTAGTCCAGAAGTGTGGGGGGTGGGGTGAGAGGATTCCCCAGAGACAGAGTGGGGAGCAGAACAGGCAGATCCACTGAGGTACACTGCTGAGGGGAGCAGCGGGGAGACAGGAGAGGTCTGCTGCACCATGTGGGAAGCTCCCTGGCCGGGGATTGAACTTGTGCTGCAGTGACTCTGGATAGCTTCATAGTGCTGAGACAACCTGTTGCGCCACCAGGGAGGCCCGCAAGAAGCAATTTTTAAATATATACCTTAAGTAAATTAAACAATTCTGTTTCAAGAAAATAAAAAAAACAGAATCCATCTTCAAGGTTCTTTATTATTAGGATAGACAACTGGTACTTAACTTTTAGCTCTCAGGTATATATTCTATATAAAATAGTAAAGGAAAAGGTATAACCCCTTCTACACAGTAGTGGTCGGTGCTGCATGTGGAATATGCTTAGATTTTCCGTGTCATATCTGTGTTGGAGAAAATGATTCTCTGATGTATTCATAGATTGATCGTATCTATTTGGAGAGACATAATCCATGATACTTATAAATGGCCTAATGCTAAATAATTATCCCAACTACTAGCTGCCAATGATTACTATATTTAAAGTGAAAAGGAAACTGATTATGCAGCATAAGTTTACATATTTTGGAGGAATACACATAGTAGAAGAGGGAATCTAAAATTTTATTTCATCATACATTTATCAGTAGAAATCCAGTCCTCCATGTCAAAACCCACAAGATAAATATGGCTTTCTCAACTATTTTTACCCTCGCTGCACAGAAAACATTGACTTCCTCTAAAACCTACCAGGTAAAATGCAGCAATTAATTGTAAAGAGAATGGAAATTCAGAAGTTATATTTCAGTTTCTAGAAAAAGTATTCATCTTAGTTACAGTAGCAGTTACACTGGGATTTGAAGAAATTCAATATAGAGAACTGTGTTCTCCCGAAAGTCCTTTTATTCTTCTAGAGATACACCATATAAAGTTGAACTTGGCTGAAAATTTAGTGCCAAAGGACATTTTTCTTATTTAAGCCCTGACTTGTGACAATTCTTAGTGTTTGTAGGTGTGCAGGTGAGGTAATTATACAATTTCTCCAATAAAAATGATACTGTGATAATTTAGTTTATTCAGCTCTGTGGTTTTAAGATCTGTGAGAGAATACACTATTTGTTGGGGTGAATTCTGCACATATTCTTGCATTTTTAACAAGGTCACAGTTACCAAGATGCCATGCGTATTTAAAAATTTAAATTGAATTTTGTCAAGAATCTGAATTCTGCTGTCTGCTGAGGAACTGTATCATTAAATATTAAAGACCACCAGGTCCTCTTTCAGGTACTGTGCAAAGAAAAGCAAACAATTTTTAAAAATCCCTTAAGGCCAAGAAGGAACTTGTGACCTGGCCTGAGTTCTTCACCCTAATTTAAGAAGGAATCACCACATCCTAAGTTTCTGGCCTTTTCTCCTAATCGAAGAAGCCATTTCTGCTTCCTCCTTAAGACGTGGAAGAATGTAGTTTGGGGGTCCTAGCCGTCGTAGTTTTATTTCTAAAACTCTACATCTAAGAATCTCATCTTTACTCTGAAAGCTAAGGATGGAGTTATTTCCCCTCCTGGCAAGCATGAAGAAGTCACTCCCTCCCCTCTGTGAGGCACCTCAGACCCCTCAACACAGAGTTTATACCCCTTTCTCCCTAACCTGTGACGGGACCTGTGTAATTATTGTTGCTCCCCTTTTTGTCTTATTCAGTTAATGCGCTACCCCGCTTATGCTGTTCGGATTAACAGTCCATTCTGAGAACCAAGAAGGGTGGAAGATTTTTTTCTCTGTACCCCAATAATTCTAATACAGAGAGACCCCCCACTATGGAATTTAATTAGTTAAATTAAAAAGAACACATATGATTTTCTTTTCTCTCCATTCCGTCCTTGTTTTAATTAAAGTTTAGGGAATCATTTCACAATTTATTTAACTCCCAAGATACTATTGCTGAATCTTATTTATTCCTGTGTTGCACTGTAATTGCATGTATTTTATATCTCTAATGAAACAGTAAATTATGCAAAATGTGCATACACAAAGAAACCCCCACTACCTGAACACCTACTATGCTCCTGTCTCATGCTGGGCTCCCTGCAGACACAGCATGGGGTGAAATCTGCTGACAGATATTTGAGCATTTCCACTTCATTCTGAAACCTGACTCCTGTGAGGTTAATTCCCATGGCGGGTAAGTGCCCTCATCCCGAGGCAAGCTTGCACTCAACAGTGGAGAAAAGCATAATTTGAATCATGTTGGCTTCCTGTGAACCAGAAATTAAAGACTCAGGGCAAGCTCAGTAACAGAATTCCATGAAGCGTGTTCTCTTCACACACCTAGAAAATATCACACCTGAGTAGTTGCACAGAGAACACTGCAATTTGGGCATGTTCGCCTGCGCAGGAGGGGAGTGGGAAAGGTTGGGGGAGGGGTGGGGGGAAGTCTTGAGAAGGAATTTGTGCCCTGAGGGGAGTGCTTTTGATGGCATTTCTGGCGGTTGAGGGGGGGGAGGCAAGAAGAGCGGTGGCTTCCTGCAGGCCCAGTGCTTCCTTCCTGGCGCCCCTGTTTTATATGGCCACATCATTACCCAACAAGGGATTCTCTCAGGAGAGAAATCACTGGGCTTGCTACTTCTGATTCCACGACTGAGTCTATGCCCCCTTCGCCTTCTCGCCCTCTGCCCTCCTACACTTACAATTTCGACCAACTCATTCCTCACCATATCCTGAGGCTTCCCTGTTTGGTCAGAGAGTCAATTAAAGTGCAATGTTCAAACGTGCTGGACCCACAGCTTTCAAACTGGAAAGAAAATCCCCAAGCTAATGCAGGAACTAAACCAGCTGATGCTTCTCCAGCAGCGCCCACATGGTGTCCTTGCCCCATGCCCACAGCCAGCTGCCGGGGAGGCCTCAGAGCAGGCTCTGGCAGGCAGTGAAGAATTAAGTGACAGTCCTGAGCCCCTCAACTGAGTTGTCTGCACTGTGCACTCAGCAGGTTCTCAGAAGGGCTGGACATAGCCAGGGGGCATGTTAAAATGCTGTTCCCAGCCCCCACCTCCACTGGCTCATGGAAATGGTCTGGGGCCAGAGTGCGCATTTTCGCAAGTGCCCAGGATACATCCCTTAAGCTAAGGCACCCCAAAAGGAGGCCTGGAGAAACGGGGAAGAGCAAAGCCTCTCCCACATGACAGTCCGGGTCCTGCTGTGGCTCCATAGTCGGAAACACCTCAGCCTGTGTGAACCCGCAGCCTGGAAGGCAGCTCTGCTTTAACATACTGGTCTTGCTCTTAGCTCAGTATTAAAATCACGTGGAGAGATGATTAGGCCACACTCAGAGCTCAAGGCCCACAGTCTGATTAAACAAGACCTGCTGGCTTGGTTGATTCTTTTTCAAATTCCCCTCCCCCACCCCTGGGGCACCCCCAAGATGCGGGCTTCTGGAAGACCCCGGAGGGGACAGGTCTGCAGCAGCCACACCTCCCCTTCAGGTCTCCTCGCCTCCTCCCCCCAGGTTGGCCCAGGGACCCATTTTCACAGGTGCGCTGATTCTTTGCCCAGAGATATGTGCGCCCTAAATGAAGACCCAGTGAGTGACTTCTAAGGCCCTTCTAATTGGAGAAGATGCAGTCGTATAGGATGAGCCTACTTTTTTATAGTAAAAGATTTCAAAACCAAAACCAGAAGTTATATCCTCCCCAAACTCTTGGCACCACTTAACACTTTGTGTGCCGGTGCCTTTAAATTTACCAGCCCTTTGGAGCCGGCCATTTTCTGTGCCACTGCATGAATGGTAGAAGCATTCAATAAAACACACAACTCCTGAACTACTGAATATTAAAAATACTGCAATATCTCTCATAAAACACCTTACACATTCACCAAAACAATGTGTAAAGCTTCTAGACTGAGTACGATCAAAGAAATAGCTCTTAATAGTTCCAAATAAATCCACCATGGCGTGAAAAACAGGAGACTAGATGAATACGTATGAATACATGAGCGGCCACCTGATACTGGTGTCAAAAACACGTACTAATACGTGAGCGGACCACAAAGTGTTAAGACTGAAAAGACTCTTTAGTCCTAAGCAACCAGAGACCTCACCGACAAGGGCTGTCCGCCTGAAGGGCGTGTTTTTGAGGGCACTGGGGCAAGTTCTAGACCAGCTGGAGCCCATCTTTGCCTTCAGAGTCTTCGAGATGTTTACCTATGAGGGATCCTGGTTCTTAACAGCTGTTCCAGAATCCAGGCAATCGTGTGCTCCCACCCCCTTTTGTATAGAATAGGTTGGCTAAGTTTTAATGAACAATTTGCACGCTTGCTTGCAAAGTCAGTGATCTCAGAACTCAAAGAGAGCAGAGATGGGCCCCAAATCCAGGCTCTGGTTTCAGTTGCTGGACCCCGGGACTCTGTTCTCCCCGATCCTTCCCTCCCCACCCCACCCCCCATAGCCTCTAAGCCAGGAGCAGTGACTATTCTCCGCAGTAGTTGGCTATAGCATTAGAGTTTCCTTAAATGTTACAGAATTGGTTAGTGGTTACCGCATATCCGTTTTGGGAAACAGCTAAGTTTTGTTGATGCTTTCCAGAAGCATCCACAAGAAACCAGCCGGGGCAGGCTAGTTGTAGGGTAAGTGAAAGAGTGGTCAGTTTTTCTGCCCTACCACTATCAGATTTAATGATGCACACCTGTCGTCTTGCACATGTGCCTCGTGGCACGCCTGGGTGGTGTGTGTGTGTGTGTGCCTGTGCGTGCATGTCTGTGAGTGGGCACATCTGAGCCTGGAGAGACACTACAAACGCAACATCACAGATGCGAAGAGAATGCGACAGAAGCTGCAAAAGAAGTAGCAGCAGCGGCAGCAGGAGAACACAGAGTGTGGAGGAAGAGGACCATTTGGGCTTCAGCTCAGAGACCCCAAGATGCCGCCAGAGAGCCCAGAAAGAGTGAAGATTCGCTGGGGGCTATGAGGCCTGCCAGCCTCCTGGACCCCCCGCCGCCTTGCCTGCCCTGTCCCTGGCTGCCTCGCTGCTAGAGATAATTTAAAGCCTGCAAAAGCCACCGAGTGCTCCAGGGCTCCTCTTTTATCCTCCTGCCTGAATCATAGGCAACTGCCTGGTGCCAGGCTGCCACAATTCTAGCCTTGCAAAATAAGCTAAACTCAGCTTTGCTTGTAGGACTCCACTGTTACTGTCTGCTGGTGAATTTTCAAGACTGGGCTCCAATTGTTTTGATTTGAACACTTAACAGCACGCCCATCAGAACAGCTGCAAGTAACTTTGACAATGAGGTATGGGTGGGAGTTAAAAGGACTGCGGGAAGCCAGGCTCCATTTTCCTCCTGCCTGTCCTCTTTGGGAGTGCGCTTCCTCTAGAAACCTGTTTCGATTCTGGGTTCCTTTGTCCTGGTCACATCTGCTGCTGGGGGACAGGGCTGTCCCGAAGTCAGACACCGGAGCACCAGGTAAGTGTTTCCTTGTTCCGTTTCTATTCAGGGTGTTCTGGGCCACAAGCCTCCTCTTTTCTGTAATGTTGGCTGCATCTCTGGAGTTGCCAGAGGACCTACTGTGTGTCAGGGCTTTCCCGGGCAAACAATTATTTCTCTTGCATTGGTGTTGCGTTACTATTTGATTTCTAAAGGGTGGAAGGAAGATTGCATAGGTTTCTGGGAGGGATCACGCTGGTCCACAAACTTAGCAATGTTTGTCCTCAAAGCACCACGCCTCCTGAGGAAGGATTAACCACAAGTCCACATCTTTACAGTCAGGCCTAATTCAGTTATTTTTGTAGTGTGTTGTCTATACAAAAAGCTAATGATAAAACACCAACCCCTAATCCATTACTTTTCACCAAGTCATTAAGGACAGAAACAGTCTGATCAATATTACACTTAATTTATTATTCCTGCCAGAGCAAATAATTTTTATCAAATACTATTTAAACTGGATGGAAATTAGAAAGAGAGGAAGTCAAGATGGCTATTACGGCTTTTTCTAACATTTGGTGAGAAAGGTAGTGCAGAAATATTTCATAATCTTAAATACTGGCTATTATAATACTTGTAATACAGTAGAATAATTTTAAAAATGTAAGGACTAGAAGAGCTTCAAAGTGCAACATGGAAAAGTAACTAATCAAATATAAATACATTTTAAAATGTTAAACTAATCAAATATGGTCCGGGTAGATACAATTTTGTGTTAACAATTGCCTCTCCTATTAAAATATCTGTATGTCTTTGGCCCAGCAATGATAAATCAGATTATGGTGCAAATACCTGCAATTATATATGAAACATAAATTGTGGCAAAATATACTTTAAGCTTTCTATTTCTTTGACTTGCTCTTGCTATCTACTAATATAATTTTTAAAACTAATTTTAAAGGGGAAGGACTTAAATGGAATATAATTTTTTTAGAACAACTACAATAGACATAATTGTTGAATTGATTTAAAGTTAGGCAATGTCTTCATGTTATTTCATACATTAAAAGCCATGAACACCAAAGGCATTACTTCAGTATTTCCATAATGACTGTGATTGCCATCATCACAAATGAGTTCTATTATTTCTAAGCTTCATTATGAATATCTTTACAAAAAGCTAATGATAAAACGCCAACTTACTAATTCGTTACTGGAAAGTATCAGACTAGTCCAAAAAACTTACCAATTATTGTCCTTTTTTTTTTTTTTACATACTTAGGGTACATTTTACTTTTAAAATGATTTTCCTTCCAAGGTGTATTCAGGTTTAATAACTCATCATTCCTCATGGAATATATTTATAAAAGTGTAGTATGGACACTTACTCCTCAATTATAAATTTTGGCCTTAAAGTCAATATTAATGTATCAGGAAAACACTAAATTTTAGCCTTTTAAGATGCCCACAGGTCCAACAATATTCTCCTAATGGCTTATACAAAGTTCATGCAATAAATGAATCAAATAGTTTGTTGGACACTTGTTGTTTCTACTGCCCTGTATATTTGAGTCTGGTACAAATGTAGTCAGTGGGTGTCGTGGTTAACAGCAAGATGCAGGAAAACGAGTCAATTTGAGACTCAGACCAACATTGATTGTGGAATCTGGATAGATTTTTAAACTTCATTAAATCCCACCTTCCTAATTAAAATTTCTCATAAAAATATTGGGAGCATTAGGGAACACCATGCATATAACACATGCATGGAAATTGTTTCATTCACTTATTTACACGTTGATTTAAAAACATCTTGTGAACGTGTGTAAAGCCAGAGCACGCTGCCTGGTGCAATACTGTGATCAGAAAAACAATCTCTGCCCCAAAGTTGTGGTGCTGAAGCAGCAGAGTTTTCCCCTCCCCCATTTGTGGCTCTCATGTAACTGGGCTGTTTTATCCAGTACATGATATCATGGTGGGTAGAAGTTTCCCAACCTGAGAAGTGATCTGAGAGTTCTCAGAAATAACAAATAACATTGACATGAGGTTCATCAGTTTCCATAGTTACAGGTGATGTCACATTGGTGTCAGTACACTTAGCCCATCAGTTAGCTAACTAGATTTTTTTGAAAATCAGTACCAGGTATTCCCCCTGGGATACAATAGTCACCAAGACATAAAAACCCTGGTGGTTTTCAAAAGCTGCTGGAGAAGAGGTGTTTTCTGTAATTGCAGGTAATTGAATGATAGAGGCATGTCCTGAGAAGGCAGCACTGGGCCTTTCAGAGGGAGGAGGGATGAGCTAAAGCATCTCGTCTGTCAGGTGTGATTGGTTTGCTTCCCACTGAACATCTCCCTTGCAGACAGCAACCGGGCAGCTTGGTCGTGGTTAAGAGCTCAGACGTGGGACTCTTTACCTTCTGGCTTTCTCCCTGCTAATTGTAACCTTGAGTGTTTCTTGGATCCAAGTCTCACTTTTCTCGTTGATAAAGTAATGATAATAAATGACTACCTTACACGGAATTCACGAGTTTTCAATGAACTACTTTGATTTAAGTGGGTATCATCAAGGTTAGTGCAGAGCAAGGTTGAAACATCTCTGTCACTAAGCGATGGACATAGTTCAGGCCTCTGTCGGTGTGCCATCTGGATTAGAACCACATGCTCGAAATGTTGGCTCCATTGATGAAAGTGACAGCCCATTCCATGGGAATGTGAAAATGCTTAGAGCTGACACTGGAGAGAGAAAAACACTCACTGGAACTGTACATGTGATCTGAGGTGCAGTCAGAGGGAGAGCTGGATGAGGGAGTGTCAGAGGAACCTCGGAGGTAGTAGGAAAAAACAAGGGTGATAGTTTTGTAAAAAGCTAATTCCAGAAAAGAAGCTGGTCACCTCCACTAAGAGCTGCTGAGATAACATGGGGATAAAAGAAAACTTGGATTTATGTCGCAGGAGTTGGTGATTTTACGAGAGCTTTTCAGAGAGGAGAGAAAGAATTAGACTGAAATGGAATAGAAATTGACTGGAGTAGAAGGTGAAGAAATGAAAAATTACAATAAACTGCTATTTAAAGATACTTAGGAATTTCAAAATGAGAACCAATATTGTATTGGAGAGTGGAGTCATTTTTTATTTTTTAATTAAAAATGTGAACTTTTGCATGCTAGGAGTGGAAAGGTAGTCTGGAATTATGGGACAGAAGGGCCGAGGTCATTCAGGGTGTCTGAGCGGTGTCTGAGCGTGTCTGTGCTGGCTACAGTCAGTCACCCCTTCGATCACACGAAGATGGAGCAAAGCCGGAAGTGTGCTGAGACAGGCATGTTTTCCTGTCACGAGTAAGACTTGTGCTCTCCTGGGCAGGTGGGTTATGGATAGAGGGGAAGATGGATTACGGTTGGGCTAGAAAGTAGTTGAAATGATGAATCTCGATGACCAAGCTCAATAGTAGAAGAGGCAGTGGGGGGCGTGGTGACGTGGCCAAACGTGGTATTAATGGCAACAGTAATGCAGATGGCTGAAGATGAGCCTGAGCTCCATGTGGTTTGTGTTTTAAATCACCACAACTAAAGACTTGGAGTTACAAAGTTAAGAATGTCCACGCCCATGAAGGATATTGAAAATGCAAAGTCAATTTTATTGGATTGGAGAAGTCTTAATAATTTGAGCAGAAAATGTGGCTTAACAGAGACTCTTCCCTAGAAATTCCACACAGCAGGGGTGTTAAAAGCTCATAAGGCCTTAATTTCACCCTTCAGTGTCTCATAAGACTAAAAACTTCAATTTTGGTGAAATGGATGGAAAGGCTGTGTAAAGAGTTTTCTATCTGAAATAGTACAATTTTATCCTTCTGCTGAGTTTTCCACTTTACAAAAGCATTGGTTTTCCAACAGACTGCCTTTGCATTATTTTTACCAAGGAGCGAGTGGCTTTTATGGACGCCCCTGCCTTTGGCTTCCTGTGGTCTTCAAAGCTTCAGTTCCCCCTTCAGTGAGGTGGAAACACCAGGAGACCGGATTCTGTTAAGCATTAAAAACAGTGCAAGGTTTAAGTTGGTATTTTGACTTAGACTTTATCTCCATCTTTAAAATGTCTAGAAGTTAGTGGGTCTATTTCATTGTCTTCGTTTGATTTAAAATTTTCAAACCACCATCTGAACAGCTTCTAAGTGCTTCAGAAAATGAGTTTGTGACAACTTGATAAAATTTTCCTGGGTCCTATGTTTGTTTAGACCAAGTGATGGTGGATTATACAGAACATAATTTGGCTATTAAAAGTGAACCAATATGTATATGCCGCGTATCTGGAATCGCCAATTTTACCGTCTTTAATTATTTTATGACAAAATATTTTACTATCATTGCTACGTAATCCTGAAAATCAAGAGTAATTGCGTTGCCTTCTATGCCAGTATTGTTTGGTGTATGTTTTTCCTTTCATTTCTCTCAGAAGTTTCCTAGGTTTGGATTGTGAGGGCAATCCAAACTGTAAAGAACCTAGATACATTGTTTTGTTTTATTTTAAAGATTTATTTATTTATGCAGCCAAGAGCTGGGGTGTGGGCCAGAGGTGTGGGGAGGTGAGAGGATTCCCCAGAGAAAGAGTGGGGAGCAGAACAGGTGGATCTACTGAGATACACTGCTGAGGGGAGCAGTGGGTGAGACAGGAGAGGTCTACTGCACCATGTGGGTCAGCTTCCTAGCCGGGGAGGTATGGTTTTTCTAGAGAAAACTCCACGGACAGTGAGCTCTATGCAGTTACCGGGTAGTAACTGAACCCCTCGTTCCCACATCACCCTTGTATCTGTTATGATCAAATGCATAAACTAATCACCTGATGACATGGGGTCAGAATTTACCGGTTTTTAAAAAGATTTATTTTTTTATGTATATAAGCTGAGGTGTAGGCCAGAGGTGTGGGGGGTGAAAGCATTCACCAGAGACAGAGTGGGGAGCAGAACAGGCGGATTGACTGAAATAAACTGCTGAGGGGAGCAGCGGGGAGACAGGAGAGGTCTTCTGCGCCATGTGGGAAGTTCCCTGGCGAGGGATCGAACTCGTGCTGCAGTGGCTGCCAATAGCTTCATAGTGCTGAAACTTAACCTATTGCACCCCCAGACTTTACCTTTTGAATAAAATACGATCTATACATCACTGTTGTATTAACTGGAAAAGTTATTTGGTTTATTACTGGTTTTTGTCCATCTGACAGCTTCCTTAGCAAGAAAGGTATATTATTGTAGTTTATATGACTGTATCTTAAGACATTGGTATGACTTAATGTAGGTTAACCCGCTGTAACAGCGGACCCACAATGTGTAAGAGCTCCATGTGCAAGGATTCATCTGGCTCATGGAACCAACCAACCCCGACCCCAACACCTTCCAAAACTTTGTCATTTATGAGTCCCGAGGGCATTCATCCTCAGGATGGGCCGTATCATCCAAGGGGTGTGGGAGGGACTGAATTTGAAAACAATTTTAAGGATTAAAATGTTTTGTGGTACTCCAAAAATTGACACTATGTCAACAGGTAGACGGTAGATCCATGATGAGGATTAGGAAAAATAGACATTTAAAAAAAATTTTTGCAACATCTGCTTTCTTTTCTCAGGTGTAGTCCCTGTATAATTTCTACCACCAATTCACCTGTGCCCCATCGCCATAGTCCCTTGTGCTCTCCCCGCCCCCTGCCCTGCTGAATGTCTTTGAGTTATGGTTGCCTGTTTTTTTGTTTTGTTGTGGTTTGTATTGTTATTGTTTCCCCCTTATTTAGCTCCCCTATATTCCTCCTATAAGTGAAACCATATGATAATTTCCTTCCGACTTGTTTCACCGAGCATAGTTTTATCCCTTCTAATTCCAGCCATGTTGCTGCGAATGGCATGAGTTTATCTTTTTTGACTGCTGAGTAGTATTCCATTATGTATATATACCACATCTTCTTGATCCTGTCATCTAAGGAAAACCAGACATTTAAAAGAGACTCCTTGGGCAAGATAGTAATGGAAAGGAGGCTGTGAGGAGCACTATTGTAGGGTCTTGCTCTTGTGTTTTGCTTCTTTTTTGCTTCTGACAGAAGATAGGAAAATGAAGAGTATGTGTAAAGGGCTTTTTGACAAGCATGACAGGGACTAAAATATTTCATCCTTGAGCATTGGCTAAAATGGAGTTACCAAACGGTAGCAAACTGCAAGGAGGGCTGGGAAAAAATGCCTAGTTGTGTGTCCAGGAGCAAGAACAAAGACAGATTTTGCTGCATGATTAGTAGCCTTTAACTTCCAGTGCAAAGGAAGTGCACTGAGTGAGTGTGCCCCTCAAAGAGGGTGGTGAGTGACATTTCTGAGCTGCAGGCCAGCTGGCAGGTAGATCTGTGGCAGCTCTTTCTAAGGTACCTTGTATCCTCCAGGTCTTGACCAGTTGACTGGTGAGACAGTTTTTCTTTGATGGGCTTCTTCACCACTCTATGTGGATACTGCAATCTGTAGAACTTGGGTTTGCTTACTCTGGGATCTTACTGTGCCCCTGCTTTTTGAAAGATGTTCTTTTGATATTTAAATAGGAATTAATTTTGCTACAAAAGTGGCTTTTAGTAATCCTATAAACATTTTGTATGTTTATAGATTCAAAATAAATGCTTTTTGAAAAACTATTTGTGGGGCCTCCCTGGTGGCCCAGGGGTGAAACTCTCAGCACTGTCAAGCTATCACCAGCCTCTGAGGCCTGAGTTCAGTCCCCAGCGAGGGAGCTTACCCACATGGCGCAGCAGACCTCTCCTGTCTCACCCACTGCTCCCCTCAGCAGTGTATTTCAGTAGATCCGCCTGTTCTGCTCCCCACTCTGTCTCTCGGGAATCCTCTCACCCGCTCACCCCTCACCTCTGGCCAGCATCCCAGTTCTTGTATGCAAAAATGAATAAATCTTTAAAAAGAAACTTTGTGTAGACCTGCAAGGACTCATTTTGAATGGAGAAACAGTCTTTTTTTTTTTTATGATAAGCAAATGACACATTTTTTTTTTTTATCAGTTATACTTTGGGGTTGCTTAAGTTGGAAAAGGTTATAGATATAGAAGTCTGACTACCTTAGAAATGGAAAACTCGCCCTCACAACTACTCATAGTATGTTTCTTAGTATTTTTTTTAACCTTTACTACAACTTATATTACATAATATTCTCAAAAATTTCTAGACACTAATTCTGTCCATTTAAAAATGTTTGGTTCAGGGTTAGATTTGAGGTGATAGGATTTTGGGGAGAAAAAAAATAGCACTGTGAGAAGCAAGAAACCTTGATGTTCAGCCTGCCCTCACTGTGAAACATACATCAGCCACTCTCTGTCTTAATTTCTTCATAAGCAAATAGAGGATCTTCTTTAGGTGAACTTTATAAAAAAAAAAAGTGCTTCACATTTTAAATACTCTTTCTGTCTTGGATAATACCACAAATAAAAATATAATTCTTATGCAAAATTTTGGACGCCCACATTAATTTTAAATGTAATAATGTTTAGTTTTCAATTTTTAAAAAATACTTATTTATGCATACAAGCTGGGGTGTAGGCCAGAGGTGTGGGGTGGTGAGAGGATTCACCAGAGACAGTGGGGAGAAGAACAGGCATATCTACTAAGATCCACTGTTGAGAGGAGCAGCCGGGAGACAGGAGAGGTCTGCAGCACCGTGTGGGAAGCTCCCTGGCCAGGGATCGAACTTGTGCTGCAGTGGCTGAGATAGCTTCATAGTGCTGAGACTTAACCTGTTGCGCCACAGGGGAGGCCACCATAGCATAAATTTTTAGTGTTTTGTGAAATCTCCATAATGTCTTCCATAGCAGCGGGACCAGTCGACATTCCAATCAAAGTTACAAGGGCTCATGTTTCTCTACATCCTTGCCCATACTTAATGTTTCTGGTCATTTTTATGTGGGCCTCCGCACAGGTGTCAAGTGGTATCTCGTTGTGGTTCTGATTTGCTTTTCTCTGATGATAATTGATGACGAGCCATTCTTCATGTGCCTATTGGCCATCTGTATGTCTTTGGAAAAGTGTCCTTATACCACTTTCACTGCCAAAAATATGTGCATATACTTAATATGTAGCACACAAATAAAAGCCAACTAAATAAAAGTCTATTGAATCTCATAAAAAATAGTAATTAAAAATTAAATATGCTATTTTTTTAAAGATTTATTTTTTTATTTATGCATACAAGCTGGGGTACAGGCCAGAGGCGTGGGGCGGCGAGAGGGTTCACCAGAGACAGGGCGGGGAGCAGAACAGACAGATCAGGAATACACTGCTGAGGGGAGCAGCGGGCGAGGCAGGAGAGGTCTGCCACGCCATGTGGGAATCTCCCCAGCCGGGCATCAAACTTGCGTCGCTACTGCCAACAGCTCCACAGCGCAGTGCTTAACCGTTGCGCCACCAGGGAGGCCCAAATATGCTATTTTTTTCACAGTAACTTGTATTTTATAGAAACTATAACCATACTCTACTTCCAGTTTTAAAACAATGATTTCAATTTCGATTTTTTAAGATATTCAACCTTCCTCATGACATGGAAGAAACAGACAAAATGAAAATAATGATTTTTTTTTTTGCGTTATTACCTCATCTTTTTTTTTTTTTTTCCCCAAGAGACAGGAGTAAGCTCATTATATGGGGATATTAACCAATGTAAGTTTGCTCAGAAAGTAATTGATGCTCCTGAGATGGTGGTTGTCAGATAGCAAGTGTTTCTGCCTGCCAGATGTCATTGCCTTTGTTATATTTTCAGAGCCTTTATTTCTGTTGATTAAAATACTTTTTAAAGAGAAAATTGCATCAGTATTCGATCTCTATATTTTCAGCTGTAATTTAAATTTTAGTGCAATTCCAGGGAGCTGTTTACACTTACGTTGTTTTCCTCTAAATTTACGACAAACTTTTTATTCCCCTAACACTGTTCTAAATGGAAATATCCTGCTATCTTGATAAAGCTAAAAGCCAAGTTTTATCTGCGACCTAAAAACCTGCCATATTGACTCAGTGGCCAATTGATAACTGACCTAAAGGCTATTCTTAGTTCGCTTAGTGGAAAGGAAAGTTCTATTTACTATAAAGACACCTATCATAGCTAGAAACTACTGCTACCATAAATTGTTTTAAGTGTTTGGAAGAGATAACATCTCAAAAAAAAAAAAGAATCATTTTCTTTTTGCATTTAGGTGTCCTCAACCCATCTGTTCTTTATTTTCATTTCAGTAGAGTAAAACTCTGAAATTAACCCAATGTACTCAACGTGAAGATTCTTAATGGTTTATGATTAAGGAGCAATATTAGCTCGCTCACTCCATTAAGGTACATAAGCCCATGAGTAATACTGAATCATTTGAACATATGGACTTGCCAATTCTAATAGATTTCTTTAGCTGTCATAAAATATATCCATTCACTGATCATATCAACAATAGCATCTCTAATATAACCTGAGTTTGATTTTTATTTTACCAGGTCAAAAATTCAAGTACCATTCTTTTAGTCTTCCATTTTATAGATACTATGATTTTCTGGAGTATAGAAAAATCTTTTCCTCTAAATAAAAATTAGATGATGCTAAGTAACAAATTTAGAAATATTAAAAAAACTAATTAAATAAGAATTCTACAAAGAGGAATAGTATCTTAAATACACGTGATCGTGTTTACTTGGCACATCACATTTTTAGATATTAAGCCCTTCCTATCATATTTGTCACTTAGAAATGTGCATTTGTGAAATACTTGCATTTTCAAATATATTACAAGTAATGCCAAAAACATTTGTCATGCTTGTTGGGTATTTTTTTTTTCTTTTTTTGGCAACAGCTAAAAGGTAGTAGCTACACAGATGACTCAATCTTTATGCACAGTATGTTTCTTTTAATTAATGAATCACATTGCATGGAAGGAGAATCAGCCTATGAAAACTAACATTATTTCATGGTCCATTACATGAAACGCTTACTCACTTTTTGATTATATACAAATTTGCTCCAAAAAAATCTCAAAAAAGAACCTTGTGATACACAAGCTAATGGATCATGATCAGGGTTGATCACATTTTTCATTACTAAGTTTTTTCTGTTTTTATAGACTTAGAGAAAAGCTGTACTCCTTCATTTACACATTTGTAAAGAGCTTTGTAGATCAGCCAGCAGCATATGCACCAACTGACCTTGATAATGACCTATTTAAGGACATGGCACTGAAACTCTCAGGAGCTAGAGCTGGAGAAAAAAATGCAAGGTAATTGTATTACATTTATTATAAATCAGATAACTCCTTTGTCATAGAGTGGTTAATGAAGTACCTTTGCGGAAAATAGAAAACACAGGTTACTGAACTCAACAGAAATAACTTACCTCAGGTCAATCTATTTCCCCTGTGTGAACCTTATTTTCAAGGGATTAGTGATTCATCTCCAATGTATCACCCATTAAGTCAACTTTCCAGACCAGAGAGCATTATAATTACACTAGATTGAACAAGTGATTTTGAAGCTTAGGTACTATCTTCTGTATCAGATCAGAACAGACACTAGTCATTGTGCTTTACACTCAGCCTTGATTATGTATGATTTTTAATAGAGAAAAGCCATAAAAATCCAGAGGCACGGGACTATTAGCTATCTTATTTTGGAAAGCATGTGATTTTTTAAAAGTAGGTGGTAGGTGAAGGAAAAATGAAATTCATTTATAATTATAGCAAGCAGAAGAGTCAACACAAATTTAAAAACATCAATTTTGAGTTAGATCATTAAAAATTCTTTTGACAGGCGAATCCTAGCATAGTAGTTAGTACGTGGACTAGATTTAGAGTTTACTATATTTAATGAAGATTGAGTTTTTACCATGGCATTCTATTTAACTCTAGTCCACCGTCTAACTTCATTGTTTCCAGACGTATTTCTGCATAATCACCAAGATGAGAGAAATAATCTTTAAAACGTTAGTCAACTACCAGGTCACCAGTTCCCACATACACTATTGGTTTTCCGCATTGATTTGCAAAGGGGCAAGGCTACTGTGGCTATAGAGCTTGAAGGTGAATGGACACCCTTTCTGTTTAAGACAGCACTGAGTTTTAATTTAGATGCTCAGTATTGACACAGTTGCTTGTTGACCAATAAAAAGCATAAATCTTAGAAAATCTAATGTCATGTTATTATAAAGTCAGTGAAAAATACATAGGAACTTCCCTTTGTCTTGGAATCCAGTATAACAAACATAACAGTATTTATAGTGAATAGGGTAATTCATAGGAAGAAAAATATATTTCCTTTCTGTCTTGATTTAACCATATGGGACTATATTATTTTTTTTTAAGATTTATTTATTCATGCGTACAAGAACTAGGGTGTAGGCCAGAGGTGTGGGTGGGGTAGTGAGGATTCACCAGAGACAGAGTGGGGAGTAGAACAGGCAGGCCTACTGAAGTACACTGATGAGCGGGCAAGGCAGGAGAGGTCTGCTGCGCCATTTGGGAAGCTCCCTGGCCGGGGATTGAACTCTTGCTGCAGTGACTGCATATATAGCTTCACAATACTGAGAGATAACCCCTTGTGCCACCAGGGAAGCCCCCCATATGGGACTTTAAACGTCTGTGTTTTCTTCTCTGCCATGCTGGGGTGCTAATACTTAAGGCCACAATAATGTCTCATTAATTGTGCTGCGTTTCATCATAAATACCCCTAAGCTTCCAGCTTATACTGGAAAAGGTCACTTGCTGTTTGCTGAAATAACTATTCAGTCATAGTGGAATGAACTATTCTGGCATGAAATAATGTTGTAGACATTTTTTTTTTCAAAAGTCAAAGTATTTTCAATTTCCATTGGGGATGCTTTGATTTTTGTAGGGACAAAATCCTAGCCTCTGGATTTTTATGGCTTTTCTCTATTAAAAATCATACATAATCAAGGCTGAGTGTAAAGCACAATGACTATTTTGTTGTTTATAACAAATAATATGAAATTCACTAGTATTTCGAAGTTAAGGGTCTATATACTTGTTATTGATGTAAATTTTCTTATAGAATCAAGATATATATTTACTTGGCTTTTAATTGAGCATTTTCCTGTTACTCTGCTGGACAAGTGTTATCCATACCTTTGTGGAAACAATATTGCTGGCACTTTTCAAACTTTTATTGTAGGTACATATTCATGTTAACTTTGTAGCTATTGGAAATTAATTGAAATTTGTTTGGGGGTGGATATTTATTTTTTAGCTCTCAATGCCATTTGGATCAAACACATTAATGAAAGATGCTGTTCCTTCTTGAGTTTGCTAAGCACTAGCCATTGAATTAGTACATTCCATAGATTCAATGATCTGATATTAGGTGTATTAATAATCATGAGATTAGTATTAGTGGGGTGAGGGAAATTGCCCTTTGTCACAGAGCTGGCAAGTTTCAGGCAGAGGTTAGGCCCATGTCTGCAAAACCTGTCATCCTAACCAGTATCCCATGTTGCTCTCCTCAAAGCCAGAATTCCCCACCTTTCTCCTTGTTGTCTGCTTTAGAGAAGTTATCACTGACAAGCCTAGGTGATTCCAGGTTCAGCAAAGATCTCTGACCGCACCACTGATGTCTGTAAAAGCCTTGGTTACACAAATACTGAGACAACTGCTACAGGTGCTTGTTTTGTTGTCGCACTTGAAGTGGAACTCTCCAAACCCTCTTGCTCCTTTCCCTCTGTCCTCCTCGCCCCCTTCTCTCTTTGTTCTCTCTTCCCCTCAACTCCCTCATCCTGACCCCCAAACCCTGTAGGCAAGTCTGTTTACTGATTTAATTGTTTAATGACATGAATCACCAGAAGACAGAATTATAATCACATTTGCTTCCATGGGTGCAGTGTGATAAAATGACTTTGCTTTTAAGAAGTTAGTCAGTAGAGGACCTCCCTGGTGGCGCAGCTGTTGAGCGCTGCACTGTGGAGCTGTCGGCAGCGCACGATGCGAGTTCGACGCCCGGCCGGGGAGAATCCCACATGGTGCGGCAGACCTCTCCTGCCTGCCCGCTGCTCCCTCATTAGTGTACTTCTGATCTGCCTGTTCTGCCCCCAACTCTGTCTCTGGTGAACCCTCTCGCCGCCCCACGCCTCTGGCCTGTACCCCAGCTTGTATGTATAAATAAATAAGCCTTAAAAAAAAAGTTAGTCAGTAGTGAGCATTGTAAACTGTAAGCTAAAATAAACTGTAAGTCCATTTAATTAACCAGACACAAATTAGCAAAATTAATGTTTTCAAGTACATATAGATATGATTTGTTTACCACGAACACCATATTTTAGAAGGAATCTGTATTTACCCACCCATGTCTGATAAAGAACAAAAAATTTGCTGACAGTTTTAATTCCACAATTAACAGATACTCACGTGAAAGCGGAGTAGTTTATTTGACCTGACTTTATTTTCCTTGTTGGCCCAGTATTTTATAGGTTGTTGATTTCTGGTGGATAATGGATTGAAACTGTTTTTAATAGTGTTGGTTACTGAAGCATGCTGTTACAATGTAACCTCGAGGTATCCCTCATAAATGTTGTGGGAAATCTCTTGTAGAACAGCAGTAAAGCAATTTGTCCTTGTTTATTCTGGGGAGAGCCTAGCTATTCACTTTCCTCTTATGATCGGCTCCTTTAATAATTGTCTTTTATGATGATATTATTATTGTAGCCTGTTATATCACTACATCTTCTGACCCCTAATTCATAGATATTAAGAAAATTGACCTTGCATACTGCTGGCTTGAGAGAAAGACATTTTTAAATGGCCTTCCTTAAGATGATCACTTTATTCTGTTTCTCTGACATACAATGTGAGTATTCATTTTCCTATTTTGTTCATTTCCTATCCACTTCTTAGAATTTTTGGTGTAGTGACTTAATTTGTTCTTAAATATCGTTTGCTGCTAAGCATGCTATGGCTTTCCATGGTATTCTATTTTTGTATTCCAGGAGGATAGCAAAAGAAAATTCAGACTGTATTGAAACCAAAACTTATCCATAGTTTTTACCATTTGACAAAACCATCATTAATCTTTTTTATATATGCTTTCAGTCTTTTTTCTCTGTTATGCCTATAAATTTTGCATACAAATTATCTCTCATATATATGCACATACTCAAAAAGACTTGTATAGGTCTTTTTAATGTCTGTTTTCCATTTAGCAGTACAATTTCGTATTAACAAAGGACCCAGATCATTACACTTTATACAGTCTTTTGTGTTCTTATGCCTGCATGTTTTCATGCCCACACTAATTAGTCTTAGATCTTTATTTTAATACCTTTTAAAATAACTTTCTGTTACCTCTCATTATAAATTACAGATATAGCTAAGTATTCATGAGTTTGTCAAGTTTTCATATAGTTGATCAAAACCAGCTATTTCTCATTACTCAAAATACGGCAAAATTACATATTGGTTATGGTGGTGGTAAGGGGTCCTCATCTGATTGTTGTTTGGTCCAAACTGAAAGTAAAAGGGTTGTTAAATTACATGACTATATGGTTTTGTGAAACTAACCATATATAGTAGGCTAGCATAGAGATTTTCATCCTAAATTGGGCCACTTAATCACACCCCATTTCCATGGAAGTTAGATTATCCTGTGACCACAATCATGCTTCAGTAATTTTTGTTTCTTTCCATTTAATTACAATAATTATTCCCAGGGGGTGCATACTGGACAAGCAATGATCTTGTAATATTACAAGACAAGGTATCTTAATGGGAAATAGAGAATTGGCTCTACAATGCATGTTCTCATGTAAAAATCATAGTATTCTATGAAAATGACTTGAGAATGGATTTTCAAAACCATTTGAGATTAGGAGTGAGAATGGATATGACATTATGGGGAGCAAAACCTTTATTTCCCCACTGACACGTGACATGCTGAGCAGGAACTGTGGCCAGTATATGGAAGAATGAAAATCAATCTCTCTCTCTCTCTCTCTCTCTCTCTCTCTCTCTCTCTCTCTCTCTCTCTCTCTCTCACTCTCTCACTTGGGACTTGTGTTCTAAGATAGGCAAACTAGCATGGTGTTTTGATTTTCTTTTTGTTATTAACTTTTCCCTCCCATTATGCCTATCTTCCTGTCGAGGTCTAACCCCTCACCATCACTTTGGAGCATTCTTTTTTTCAGCTAGATATGTGGCCTGCAATTTCTGGAACAATTCTATCTTATTTGTTACCTATCATATGCAGTCAAGTCAGAGACATCTTCCCAGGAAGAAAAGAGATTTGAAGTTAAAGACTCGAATAGAGTGTGAAGTTCACCTTTTCCATACGCCTGCCCTTACATACAGGAGCCGAGATATTAAAGTAGCGCATGGATTATAGTCACCTCAGGAGGGTTCTGCCTCAAACCCATTGCATGCTGGCTCCTTAGCTTGTAGTAGCTCTAGTAGTTTCCTTGCTCCACAGTTACCTATTGTTAATATAACATTCAGGAAATTCAGTGTGTGATGCATTTGCCAACATGGTTTCCTGTGAAGTTTTAAATAATAAATTCCATTTTTTAGCCTTTCTCCTGTAAGTCTTCCTTCCCCATCACCTACTCCACAATACTTATTCTCATTCTGTATGAATGGAAATTTAACATGTTTTGACTTACTTTTGATTCACAAGAGGCCGGTGTGTGTGTGTGTGTGTGTGTGTGTGTGTGTGCGCGCGCGCGCGGCTAATTAATTATTAGAAAGTCTGGTTTCTGAAACGTCACACGACAATATGATAGAAATCATCACATTTGCTTTCATGCTAATAAAATGGAGGGAAAATTTGTGGCTGATCTTGAGGAATTCTTCCAGTTCCCAGACATCCACCTAAGGGAAGTTTCATGTGGAAACTCAAGTACTAGGAGTAGGAGTATGCTTGGCTTAGGTGAGGAACAGGCACAGGATATTTTATATTTCATAGAGCTAAATACCCTCACATTACATTGATCATTTTTCATCCATCCAGTTTGTGTGATGCCCTTCATTCTCCTCTTTCTTCTCCTGCTACACCATGCAGAGCCCTTCTACCAGAAGCCACCCCCTCCATTGGTAATACTATCTCCAGCTACCAAGAAAGCTTGCCCCAACATTATTATTCTTTCTCTATCCTACAGATTTCATCATCCTCCTCTACTTGAAGTTTCCTGTTAACAGGACCTTGTCCTAAAAATAATGCTTAAAAAGTTCCACCAGACTAATACCCACTTCTAGCTATTTCACTTCTGATAGAACATCCCTTATGGGACAGTGAATAATATAGAACTAGTCAATAATATATCATTTGAATAACCAGGCATGCTGGACTCAAGTGCTGTTTTAGTGAAGAACTTGTAATCACCAAATCTAAGAAATACTATTAGCCAAGATACTGGTTTTATCATTGTTAGAACATTTTGACTTTTCTACCAATTTCTAAATAAGAGAATATTTTTAAGCCATATATACGTGTGTGTGTGTGTGTGTGTGTGTGTGTGTGTGTGTGTGTGTATGTATATTATTTATTTACCACAGATAGGAAATTCTTGGTTTTGAGGGTTGAGAATGACTGTTACGAGTGGAATTTGTTGAAGGCTCTCAGCAGTATTTTTATTCCAAAATATCTTTATCTGATATAGACCTGGAGGGTTCTATAGCTTTGCAAGTACTTCACAATGTGACACATCTGAATCTCCAGAAAAGTCAATATGTGAACAGTTGTCAACTTTAGATATCAACAAATTTCAAGAATTACTATCTTCAAATTACAAGACAATGAA
The DNA here is from genome assembly GCA_004024925.1 of Scalopus aquaticus. Lineage (NCBI taxonomy): Eukaryota > Metazoa > Chordata > Mammalia > Eulipotyphla > Talpidae > Scalopus > Scalopus aquaticus. The sequence continues at coordinate 42,697 of PVIJ01009765.1, forward strand.
TTTCAAAATATCAAAAGTTAAAAGTATCAGTCTGCTGTGCTTTTTCACTTGGGAATCTTCTGTATGTTTTGATAATTATTGAAAAGCTCCAAAACTTCGATATTATACCCAGCAGACTTAGTTTTAGTAGTATAACATATATAAAGGGAAAATAGAATGGTTAAGAAAGTTTAATATATATATCACACACTATTAGATAAATGTCAGTCTATGACATTTTAAAATGTTTATGATTTATTCTGATCTTTTGGGAAATCATTCTTCCTATGTTTTGGCAATTTTACTATTCTACATCTGTTTTCCAGTTTACACATTAGATTATGAGGACATTCATGAGAGTTTGTGTGAGTGGATTATATACACACACAGATATATATACATGCACATACAAATTATGTGTGTTTTATGTGAAAATTACACATGCTAATGATAAATTAGTCATAATAAACTGTTATTAAAACCATCAACTAATGAAGGGACTCAGGATTAGAAGTTTGTATGTGGAACAGAATTAAATTTTTCAAGTGATTATGTATAATATGAGAAAGACTGGAGAATTAAAACATGATAGGGAAGGAATGGGCATACGGAGAGTTTAGCTGCAAGATGTTAATGAGGCAATTTTATCTCTGCCTGGAAGGATGGATAGAATTTAAATAAACACAGATGATGGGGAGAGGGCCCCAGAAAAAATAAAAGTTGACCATCAAAATAAAGCAGAAATGAGAATTTAGCGAGGGGACCTGGGAATTGGTTGACAAAGGATTTGGTCCAAGTTGAGGATTCAGATTCCATTTTGAGAAATAACATTTTAATGGTAAGAAATCCCTAGACTTTCATTTACTCAAATACGTCACTTAAAAGACACATTTTACTGGCAAATGGTAAAATATTAAAAATAAGGATCATTAGCAGTCTCCTCACCCATTTTGAAAAGATTAAATACTTCTAAAACAAAATATTTGTCTTTATCACAAAATTGACAGGTATTTTTCTCTTTTTTAAAGATTTATTTATGCATACAAGAGCTGGGATGAAGGCCAGAAGTGTGGGGGTGAGAGGACTCACCAGAGACAGTGTAGGGAGCAGAATAGGCAGATGGACTGAAATATACTGCTGAGGGGAGCAGCGGGGCGAGGCAGGAGAGGTCTGCTCTGCCGATTGGGCCAGGAGGGCGAGGCAAGGGGGAGGGAGGATGGAACTCATGCTGTGCTGCAGTGGCTGCGGACAGCTTCACAGTGCTGAGACTCAACCCCTTGTGTCGCCAGGAAGGCCCCGACATATTTTTCTACTCAAGTGTAAAGTGTTCTTACATTGAGTGTATGATGTAAATAAACTCTTGACCTAGGAAAATAAACTTACTGGAATTCTGGTTTCTGGTCAGAAGATATTAATTCCTAAAACATAGGTTTTGTTTATTAATATCCCTAGACAGATGCAAACTTTAAAAGCAAATTCTCCCATGTTATACATTCTGTAATGGAGCAATTGGATTAGGACGAGGGTGAAAGGTTCTAGAGGTATTAGGAGGGAATAAAAGAGTCCAGGCACCAATATGACTAACAAAGGAGTCTTTATAGGGAGCGCTCCTGGGCGAGGTTCACGGTCTCAAGAGGGAGGCCAGAGAAGTCGCATCCAGTAGAAAGCAGGGGTGTCTTATATACTGGAGTAAGAGTACAGCTATGCGAGGTCAGCCATGGCACAGATGTGGAACCAGCAGATGTTCTGCAAAGTTATCAGGCCTGTCTAGGGCCTGAGGGTGTCCAGGTGGCTGTGGTCAGTAGGAGGAGCTTAGTGAAGCAAGTCCTGTTTGTTAAAATTTAGTTTCAAGGCCTCCCTGTCAGCAGTTTTCAGAGGCCCCCATTCACCCCCTCCCAGGGCAACCTTTCAGAGGGCAGTTCAGTCTTTAGTTCCTTCCAATCCTTCTGACTCTTAAGTCATTTAAAAAAGGTGAATTGTTTACCCCTCTTAAAAATGGAGTTAGTTATAACTTCTCTTCAAAACTTTGGCAATCTAATAAGTGATGAATATTTTTTCGTTTTAAAAATGTATTTTATATGTTTAAGGTTTAGAGATATGTTAGATTCAGTTTGCCTAATAATTTTTGATATTCTATATTAAGGGTCTTAACAGTTTTTCTAAGCATGAAATTAATAATAGAGTGATGAGATCAGTTAGTAGGAATTGAAACAAAATATTTTATTTGCAAGTGCATTCAGAGGGAAAAATACAATAGTCCCTTTTGTAAATCTTTTTCTTTCCACCCATTCTTTTTATTGTTATATGTAAGCTAAGATTATAGTGTTAGGCCATCTTTTGAAAACAAGCTTTTCTTAAAGTTCTGTTAATGACAATATTAAATGTGAAATTTTTTCCCAAATGTGGAATTAACCAAACATGATAAGGAAAAGAAGGCCGTGTCTTCTATTTAATATAAATTTGCTTTAGTTAGATTCATCTTAGCATTTTGCATTAACGCAGAAAGATTATAAGTCTCCTGATATTTTGAATCCATTGTTAAAAATGTCAACCTTCACCATACAGATGATTTTAAGAGCAATTTCTTAGGGTTTTTAGTTGTTTTGCTTACTCTACGACTTTATGGTGGAGTTTAAGGTTTTATATATTTAACGTACTTTTAAATACTTACCAATATGTTAGTAAACATTTAAAATACTGGGGGGAATGGGCAGGAGTAGATTAAATAGATAAATATCTGGAATGGGTGAGCTAGAAAGGAAGAAATAAAGTCCTCAGCATGAGCTGTTAAAGGGGAAACGATCTGCTCACTAAGTGTTTTATGGTTTGACCAAACTGGATGAAAAGCCAAAGTTGAGAAGCCTGCAGTGAGGGAGTAGTGGAACTAAAGTTTGGTCAAACCAAATTTCAATGGATAAGTAATGGTAGCTATAAATCTTTGGCCAACCTCAATGAGATACAATTTTATTGTTTCTACTTGACAAAAACTAGAATACTGGATGATGCCAAGAGCCATCAAGAATTTGTGTTAACCAAGACAGTTCTGCACTACTGGGAAGCTAAAGTAGTGAAACCACATCAGAAAAAAATTGGCACTATCTTGGTTGAATTTGCTTTACTCATGAACCCACCATTTTCTCAATAGACATCAAGCCACACCAATGCTCTTATATGTGTAGACCAAAGATGTGAAAGTACCGCATGAAAAGGCAAAACAGAGAAACAGTCCAAGGGTCTATCAGAAATACAGAGGGATGCTTGAGAGAAGCACACAATTCAATCTTTTAGAGGGATGGAAACAAACTACAGCTGCATGTGGCAACATTATTATTATTAATATATATTATTATATATAATATACATATTACAATAATAATATATATTAATTATATACCAAATACCATAATATATTATGCATAATATGACATATATCATTAATAACATAATATATATTATATATAATATATAATACATATTGTATGATATATACACATATATACATATTATATAATATATATATTATAGATAATATATTGTAAAAATATATATAGTATTCTATTGTTATGGTTACATTATTGTAAACATTATATTGAATGCAAAAACATGTCTTAGAGTACCATATTTGGGATGATTCTGGTTTTATAAATGACAAAACCCCAAACCTATTTTGTTAGCACTGTAAAATAAATGCTTAAAATCCTATGACTAATAAATATAAAATTCAGGCAGTCACGTGGGCTGTCAGACAGTACTGGTAATCACTCAGTTCTTAAGTTTGTTGTTGGCTTTATGACATTTCATTATATGCTTCATAAATTTCATATATTTTGAATGAAACTAACATTTCATTTTAAAAAATTAGATAAAAGATCATGCATTTAAAGTTAATGTTATTTTAGTGGCCACAATAAATGTCTTGGGAGAAGCTAGACTACATTTATGTATCATTTTATATGGGAGAAGGAGAATTCCATTTACTGAGTAATAGTCTTTACTAAAGGAGAGTCATGTTTAAATTTAAGAATTGATTTTTCTTTAAATGACCAATTTTTCTGTCTAAAGAAATAAACAGAATGAAACAAGTAATTAGAAAGCTTGTGCTGGTTATCTATCATATGCTTTACTTAGACCAACTGGATTCATTATGTTTGCCTTAAAAATCTTGCTTTATATTCCTCTATTTGTGGTTGCGGAATTAATGAACTAAAGATCCTTCCCCAGGAGAACCAATTATTATGCATGAAGGGTGAGAGGACCAGATGACACCTGAGGAAATGGTGCTTTCTGGAACTATCTTCCACCATTATCCCGGGAGTTTTTAATGAAGCTTTAAAGAGCAAACTGACTTGTAGGATAATTTTATAACTTCTGGAGCATTATTTGAATCTATTTACATGGCATTAAAATGCTCAAGTGATTTTCATTGAATTGCTTCTTCCTTTATTGTATGACTTATGATGGCATTGCCTCATCTTTGGCATTCTTTACTTGAATCTTTGCAGTGTTCCTGATGTACTTTTCCATGATGTAAACATTATAACCCTTGAGTACAATCACATCCGTGACACCAAGTCTGCAGGAGACACTGTTTTAGAGCAGTGACAGACACCCACAGGAAATGCTGATCGATGGAAATATCTTGCCAGCTGTTCAAACAAAGGCTGGAGCCTTCTCTCACAGCTTTATTTCATTTTGTAGCCAATTGTTTGAAAATGATCTCATGACGGCCCACTAACCAATATATGTGGCAATAACTATGATCAGATAGGATTACTTTCAGGTGGTCTATGCATTTCTATTTACATTTAGTTAAAATTGTCATGCAAATCCTAACTTAGTCTTGTGCCTACAAGAGGAACAAGAGTCAAATTTACATTCTGTTAATACAAAAATAACACAGAGGAGGAAAAGAATATGAAAATACATTTTCAGACATCTATTATTTTCTATGTTTTATGTTAGGTATTTTGCATGCATCCTATTTAATATTTATGAATTGACAGTAGTCCTGTGGAACTATCAATAGTCTGATTGGAAAAAAGGAAAGGTTGAGATTCAGAGACATTAACCTGTGCCAATGACGGTCGTGCAGTGGAAAAATAGAATTTGAATAAAATCTTTCCCACTCGAGCTAATTCAACTTCTGCAGGACCATGCTACTGTCAGAAGAAGGTCGGCAGATGACTGCGAGGGTCGTTTCTATAAGCACAGTATGCAAGTTGCTGGAATTTACTTCTGATTAAGGGACTCAGAATTTTAAATTTCTTCAGTATATTTTTATGCCTTAGCCACCATCTGCCCTCCTATGGTAACCATTGGTTAAAACTCAGCATCTCCAAATGTTGCTGATGAAAGACAGTCCTTAACACTTATCTATGGAAATTTTAATATTAGCGACAAAATCTTGATGCCTTCTTTTTGGACATTGTGAGGATCTCTTCGTGCCACATGGAATACAGCTTCTGTACTTGAGGTCAGTTTATGTTTATGTGAGGCAAGATTCTTCCTGTCCAGATTAGCAAGTTTTTAATACCTGTGAGACCTTTCTTCTTCTTCCTCAGAAAAGCAGTGTCTGTAGTCTCAGATTTGAAATTGGGAAATAGAAAAACCACCTGTTTGTAACAGCCAATGTTGACTTAGAAACTCATTCATAAAGCACATGTCAGTATCTTACTTAAAATCAACATTTTTAAAATGAGTTGACTGAATAGAGGTGCTGCAAATAGAGAGCAATGAAAGCGACCCAGAGATGCACCTCAATTTAGGGAATCATAATAAATTTACATAACACATAATTACATAATAGTAATTATGTCATTATGTCATTACATAATATAAATCTCTATCCATTCATAGAATCCGTAGCAGAAAGAGGTAATTTTCCATGTCGAAGAACATGCATGAAAGTCTGAAGTATATTTCAGTATAAAGTACCTTCATTGTTTTTCTAGTACTAATGAGTATTTCTTCTGGTTTTGCCTCAACATTTCTACCTGTTGTTTTCTCCATTTACTCTTTTTCCACTCTACCCCTTCTCGGCTGGAAGCATCACTGTTAATTTTATATTTTATGTAACCAGGAAAGTTGATGCATGCCCCTTCTGTGACTTTTGTCTGTGCTGAAGGCAACTATTAGTTTCCAGGCAGAGGGCGATTTAAGTCTATTAAGAGTTATCATACTAATGCTAGCAATTCTTGGTTCCTGAGAAATCCTGTTCCTCTTGACACCACCTTATATTCTCCTATTGGCAAGTTAAGATTGTCTCTACGTGGAAAACAGGAGATTTATTTCTTTGGAAAAATAATCTTCAGTAAATTTGAGCTGTTACATATAATGGCGTTAAATGCACTTAACATCTTTCATACTGTTACAGAATTCACTCATCTTCTGGGTTAGTGTATCAGTGTTTTCATGACTGCACAGGAAGGTATGTGCATGTCAAGAATGGGGAGAAATAGATCTAAACTCAGATTATTTGGGTGACATTAGTTGATGATGCTGTATAGGCTCTAAGAGTACATTTTCTTACCACACCCTTCACCACCACCCATCACCAACCAATTTGCCTCTTTCACCAATTTCTTCCCCACTTCTTCTCTGGGAACCACCATCCTATTGTCAGAGCCTAAGGTTCTTCTGCTTTTTGTTTTATATTCTACAAAAGGTGAAATCATTCAGTATTTCTTTCTCTTTCTGATCTACTTCACTTAGCATGATCCCTATCAGTTCTACTTATGTTGTCTTAAATGGTAAATTTCCATCTTTTCATAACTGAGTAGTATTCCGTGTGAATATATACTGTACAATGTCTTTGTCCATTCCTCTGCCATTGGCTACTTGGGTTGATTTCCTACTTTGTTATTGTGAATAGTGCTGCAATGAACATAAGGGTGGATACGCATAGATCTTTTCATGACATAGTGCTTTCATATTCTTCAGATAATTACCAGAAGTGGCATTGGAGGATCATATACTAGTAATGAGAATTATTTTTAAAGTTCTGATTCAATATATACATATTTACATGCCAAAAAATATGTATACACTTATATTATGTGTTATCACTTGCCAATTAATTTTCTACAAAAGTCTGGGTGTGCAAGTTTCCTATGGAGAGTATATGGAGTCCAGTTAACTGCTTACATAGGAAATTAATTCCTCCCATGACTCTAGCCCCAATATTCTGTATTTAATATGCTAGAAATATTATTCAGGTTTAGGGGTTATTTTAAGTTTTTATTGAAGTGGGAAAGGTTCATGTGGATTTCAATGGGTTCTTGAAACATCTTCAGAGTGAAATGTTAGTTAAGGTGCTTGGTCCTTTAGAAAAGAATATTGCCACTCTTTGTGTCTTAGTAGGATTGTCTGGATCTTCTCCATGCTGAATCTCACTTCTCATTGCAGGAACTTAAGATCTTGTTTCCAATTAGTGGAGGAAAATAGGATGACAGTTTTCCTTTTGTCACATTCACCTCACTGAACTAAGTCCTAAGCACACAAATCTGCATCGTCTTTTAAGATGGGAAAGTTTTAGTCTGGGTTTCAAATATTAGAAAACAAACATATGTTTTACTGCTTTATTAATGTTATAAAGCAAATGGATTTTAATGTTAAGTTAAATGGATTTTATTAACTAAATTGCCATACAGACACATAGGATAAATGCAAGTTGGTACTTTCTTGGAACTTGCATATTTTTAAATTTATTTTTAATGGAAGTAATATTTGGATGCCGCCAGGAGGCCTTGCCACCATTGTGTACCCACCACCAATCATCCACAATCCACCACCTTAGTCCAATTTCTTGGAATTTTTCAAGTTTGAAAGAAGTGATTATTTTCATAAAAAATGTTTTACATGCAAAATGACTTGTAATCACACGGAAACAATGGTGACACAGTACGTTTATATCATCAGATCTTATATTTGCAAACAATTATATAGAGATTATGGAAAAAATGTCTTTTAGATCACACTTTCCTATGGTGACAAGACAAAGCATAGCATTTCTTTCAACTGAATTTTCAATATTTTTATGTACTTTCTTGGTATATGATTAAATTTATAGGAATTTTTAATATATTATGAAACAGACTGATCAAGCTATTCTACCAGTGAAATTGTTACTTGAAAAGAATAAGGAGGATTTGAAAATCACCTTATATTTTCTCATTCTACAAATTGTGCTGTAGCTTTTTTCATATTGAATATTCTGTGCCTGTGGTGTTATGTGTATGAGCATATAAAAATAGCATTTTTGCAGAAATATTATGGTAATTTAAGTTCTCCAAAAGGGTATAATTTGACACCAACTAGCATATCGTTTTATGGATTTTAATAGAATTGTGCCTGTTTTTATATATTCATCCTCTATGGAACTCTTTAAATTTATTTTTAAATTTTATAAGATGTAGGATCTCTATAAACATCTTACTGCAGATATTATATTGAGTATATGTCTTATAAAATAAGCATTTCTTTCACTAGACGCTTTTGCTAATGTATTCTGGAAAATTAGTTCTTGCTTTTTCAAAGAGCAGCCAAATTGGTATTTAGAAATGTCATCCTAAGAATTGTAATATTTTCTAATATATTCTAGGATGAATTCCATCGTTTGACTTGTTTTACTTTATTTCCTTTAATTATCTTGAGGCAATATGTTTCCTTACTTTTGTGGTATAGTTTTGAAAACCAAATAAGGCTCTGCTCCATTTACTCCCTGAAGTCTCCTTGAATGTAGCTTGCACTCTACCCAGCAACCTAGATATCTATTCGGTCTGTTTCTCCTTATTCCCCCTTCAACACTTTACTTCCAGGTACTCTCGAAGTGAATGCCCTTGAATAACTAACATCTCAGTACATCCTCCATTCTTTATTTCCATTTCCAGACAAATCATGCTTTACAGTGGCAGCAATATGCTCCTTTATTCTCCAAACATTTTATTTCCCATGTACCATCATTTTCATATCACTGACTGTGTTCAGAAACTGATTGAATTTCTGATTTATTATTGTTTGAGCCATCCTTTAGTCAGTTTAGTCATTCTTCCAGTTAATTTTCAAGGATTATATATTGATCACTTACATTAAGTCCTCCTGCAGGCTTTGTATATACACTATTAAATCCAGCCAAGCTATCACCTTCCTAGAACTTAAAGTCAAGCAAATTGGGAAATAGTTGACCTTTTCCTTAGGACTGTTTTTGATATCACCTAAATTCCATTTTCCATCAGTTATCCAATCCCCTATATAGTGGCAGACTCTTGCCTTAGTTCCAGTGAGTCCTATACACTGACCTGTGATCAAAGACATTGGATGGCTCTCTCCTTCCTGCTGTACCAAAGAATCTCCTCTTCCTATTATTGTTTAGTTGTTTCACTGACTTGTCTATTCTTGTGCTTACATATGTGTTACATTTTTTAAGTACATATATCAGGCAATTATGCCTGATATCAGGCATAATCTGTATCAGCATAGGGTTTGGAGACTGTCTTAATTTGAGCTTACAGCCTTGCAGTGGGAAAGATTTATAAAATCCACTGTCCCAATCTAAAGATTGGCCATGATTGGAAATCTAAAGAGAGTGATTTGGTTTAATTGAGTTTCAGGAGAGCCACTAAGAAGCAGGCACACACTTTAGAAGCTTTACACACTTTAGAAAGGCTTACAGGGTGAATGAGTGTGTGTAGGAGGTTGGGGGGGGGTAAAAGTCTTAATCTCATGTTACATTTATTAACTAAACATTAAGTCAAACATTAACACATTTTTTGCTAACAAGTTCAAATTATAAAGTTTTGTACTCATTTTCAGAAGTGATTGACCTCAATTTTGAGTTTGTTCTGCCTCTTTTCAGATCCTTTCTCTACGTGAATAAAAGTTACATCTCCGTGTTTACTTGAGTTTCTCTGATTAGTAAATTTGGGTTTTCACAGATTTGTGTTAACCTTTATTATAACCCCCCTTTGAAGGCTGGCTTTTTGTTTGGACATACAATGTGGTGTCGGCCCATGCTGGAGAGAGCAGCCCAGGAGAGATGAACAAAGTATCACAGATGAGATCTTCCTGGAGCTACTGTATGTCTCTAAAAGTTCTTCTTTAATCTCGAGCGTGAGTGATAACGCCAAAAATTACCAGATATTTCTGGCTGCTTTAAGGTATTGATGACAGCTTTCTTCAAATAACTCATCAAAGAAACCAAATTTGATATAGGCAGGGCTCTTTCAGAACAAGAAATAGTGTCTATCTTTGGTTCAGTCCTAGAAAAATTCTGTCGCTTTACATATTAGAACTGCAAATGTTTCTTCTTTGGGAAATGTAATTAGGCACATAAAGTTCATGATATACCTTCTTCAAGTTATCTTATGCTTTCTATAATTTTTCACTTGTAGTGCAGTGCATTCTGAGATAGTTCCTGGGTTAATTTTTTAAGCTAAAAAAATTACTCTTCAACTGTAACCATTTTGATTTTCAGCTTTTTTAATTTCAATGACCAAATCCTAATTTTCAGAATCCAGATTTACTTTCTTATTGAAAAAATTCTTCTGCATCTCCCTGGCTTACTAATAAGATCTGATGTTCTTTCCTCTTTGAGCTTTGTATGTCTGCATGGATACTTTTGGCTGAATGTGGTACTTTTTTATATGATTTGACTTTTCTCAGCTGTTCATTGACTCGATTATGAATTTTGTTTTTTACGATTCCCAGCTACAGCCCTTGTTTTAATCACCTCAAGCCACTGTAGCAAAATATCACAGATTGGGTGACTTAACAGTAGAAATTTACTTCTGACAGTTCTGGAAGCTGGAAGTCTGAGGTTAGGGTGCCAGCGGGTGGTGTCTGGTGAGACTCTCCTCCTGGCTGGCAGATGATTTCTCTCTCACCCCTGCTTCCCTGGCCTCTTCTCCATTGTGCTCCCATCAGAGGTAATGGAACCACTATTACTTCTTACATCTTCTGACATGGCTCCTGTGACCCATCGTGGAGACTGCACCCTCATGACCAACTCTATAAACATAATTCTCTCCCCAAAGCCTCATTTCCAACTATCATTACATTAGGGGTTAGAGCATCAAGCTCTGGATTTGGGGGGACACAACTTTCTGTCCCTAATAATTGCACAAGGATGAAACTTACATAACTAACCCAGTTTTCTTTTGCTGAGTTTTGTCATGGTTTTACCGCCACGTTTTTATGTTGAACCTATCTGTAGCATGATGAAAGAAACTTTTAGAATTTACTTGGGACATGCTTTGTGACCCCTCTAAGAGTATTTGTCCTTTAATTGGTCTGCTCAGCCATCTCCCAAGTCCATTCCTTTCTCAGCGATGGCACCAGTTCAGGGCTCAGCTCCTTCATCTTCAGAATCACTGACTACATAGTATAGTTTGTATGGAACCAAAACACCTTGTGCTCCAGGGGCCTGTAACCTAGGATAAGCATGTGTTTTATTAGGAGCATCGTGACGTGCTTGCCAACAGCATTTGAGTTTACAGTGTGTGGTTATCCAGAGACGCAAGAGCTTCACACAAATGGAGTCATTCCAAACTGAATCGTTCAGGTGCCAGAGCTACCAGCACACCCATAGCACCCAGGAAATACCTTCCACCACATTTTGGGAAGTGACATCATTAACAGGCATCTGTGGGGGAGGAAGCTGGCTCTAACTAGTCCATTCAGGAAAAGATGTCCAACTTAGGGGGTCCTGTGGGATGTGCCTGTGCAAAGGATTATCTGATACCTTTCTACACTTACTAGATGAGCCAAAATTCTAAGTCTAACAGAACAGGTATGATGAGAATGTAGAGGAATGGGGGCTACTTGATTTGGAGAGTGAGCTGGTCCCATCTTGTAAAATCACGTTAAGTGTCTGTGTCACTATTGAACCAGTTCAGGTGGCATGAAAATCTCCTACTGTCCCTGTTGTGTCCTCCACTTACAATAAAACTACCTTAGCTATTTCCTCTCCTCGGGAGGACAGCAGCAGGTTGTGTTCAGTTTGGTCTGAACTATCAAACATGTCAAGGTGTGATGGTCACTTGACTTTGGTGCCTCCATCTGCCCTGGCCCCCAGAGAGCATCTGTCTGCCCCCCTCTGCTGGGGGCCACTGATGCTTTGTCACTGGGGTGCAGTGGACATGAAGAGCAAAAGATACCCTGATATTAAGATTGAACCCCATTCTTACTGTGAGCTTGATATCAGGGAGTTGGCCCTTTCCAGTGTTCTTGCCCTTTCTCCAGAAAAAAAAAAAAGCTGGATCTGTGATGGAATCTGTGATGGATTCCTGTATTCCCCACACCAGTAGAGGTCATTTTTAACATATAATTTTCCTGATTTCCTTATCAGCTGCCATTAGTTCTATTAAGTGAATTCCTATATTTCATTCATAACTGTTCAAGGCCTAATAGACAGTGATTGTCAAAATATTTGTTGAGCCAATAAATAAATGGTGTATTTCATCACCATAACATGTACAGTGAGAAAATCTGTGCCACCAAATTAACTGCTCTTGGTTTCGTTTCTCAGGTTCTTTTTTCTTCCAACACATAAGCTTAAAAAACAGTATTTTTGAAATAATTTTTTCTTTTGCTGCCCTAGCATTTTGAATTACAAGGCTCTTTTTTTTTTCTGAATGATCTTTCCATTTTTATCTGTGAAAGTGTATAATCATCAAAGATACTAGAGCCCACACTCAAAATGGCTATGAAACTATTGAATTGACCAAAAGTGAACATATTTTGTAACTTAGGTATACGGACACTATTTATTCTGGTAAGAGCAAATTATAGAGCCTTGAAATAAAATTTTATTACTTTTCAGCAAATCTTACATCATGTAAATCCATCAGCTGGGTCTATTTGCCTTATTGAATTTGAGAATGGGAAATTTAGGTTCCTTTTAAGCTGTCAGAGAGAGAAGGTTTCATAAAATATATTAGCAAATGAGAAATATTTAGCATATTTATTGCTATGGTAATCTTGGGCTGACGGTATTTCAGTTGTAAACAGATACAAAATTGTAGTAAATCTCTAAAGAACACTTATTTCTTTATCTTTCAAGTTCTTTGGATGTGACTTTTTGTCTACTGGAACAATAGAGCTAGGAGCTTATTTTTAGTTGAAATAAATCAAATTGTAAAGAACAAGAACTTCTGTAAATTAGAAGTGGCATAAATATTCATGATTATTTCAATCGTACATAATTCTTCCTTTTAAAATATTTGTCTATACCTTGTTAGAAAAACAATGGTGCATCTGACTGTTGCCATGTTGGGGGATACTATGTTTATCTGCTCTTATGTTAAATCTCCAAGAATATGTATGTAAGGTCTTCCTTATGCCAATTATATTTTTTTCTGCCTGGATTCTAACTCCATCTTTCCCACATACTTGCATTGCAACCTTGGGAACATTTAACTTGATTTTACCTCAGTTTCCTCATTTGTAAAATGGTGACATGATAGTATCAAGATTACTTGGAAAATGATATCACTTTTGTTAAAAGCTTAGGACAGCCTCAGCACATAGGAATTAATAAGACATTGCTATTTTCTGAATGCAGTATCTATCTTCTCTTGAATAAAATTGTAGTCAGAAACACTCAATAAGTTAAATATATGTGGTAGCGGTAAAGATTTTGCTGGTAGCTAATTAGAGTAATGCTTGCATCCTAACTTATAGCTGCTATATTGAAAATTATTTTGCTATGAATGAATCTCCTAATTTGACTCGAGGGATAAGTAAACCAAGAGTGATTTTAGTGTATAGCCACACATACACACACACATACCCCTGAAAATATTTGGATGCAGTCAAGGTAGCATTATTAAAAAAAAAAAAAAGGGAAATAAATATCTGCACACATAAGATTGTTTTCAGAGAGAACACTGTCTGTAGTAATAAATCATGTTAAGTATCTTTTACCAAAATTTATTCTATGAGAATTTACTGAAATGCTTTTTGATGGGGCCACATTGTTCTGTACATACTAGTATATAGACCTAGATGTGTGATTACAAAAGTATTTGACATTCTTTGCATTTGGAATCATGTCATCTCATGTGGCTTCATGAGACTCGGTATCACTCGTTACCACTCAGATTCTGTTCAGTTTTGCTCCCTGCATTCTCCCTATTCACTTATATCCATTTGTCTTCCCGCTCCCGCACCCAACAATTATCTAGTGGAATTACATTCACATAGACGTTATGCACAGATATTGCTACAGAAAGGTCAATGTTTTAAATTTCACTGTTCTGCTATTTTTTAAAAGATTTATTTATGCATGCATGCAAGAGCTGGGGTGTAGGCCAGAGGGGTGGGGGCAAGAGGATTCATCAGAGACAGAATGGGGAGCAGAACAGGTGGGTCTACAGAAATACACTGCTGAGGGGAGCAGCGGGGAGATAGGAGAGGTCTGCTGTGCCCTGTGGGAAGCTCCCTGGCTGGGATCGAACTCTTGCTGCAGTGGCTGCTGATAGCATCATAGTGCTGAAATTTAACCCCTGTGCTACCAGGGAGGCTATTGATTGTTCCACTATTTAAAGTATACAGTCACCTCCTGTACAACATAAGGTGCTTGGTTCCCTCTTTTCATCCCTCACCCCTTGTCCTTATCCTTGACTGGCATGCACCCCACCAGCAAATATCCCTGGTGAAACCCCCCATTTCTGAGGCCAAGCCAGGCATCAGGCATGTGAAGCCTGACTTTGCTTATTTAATTTTATGGAACGTTGGTTTGCAACAGTGTATATGATTTAGGGGTACAAATTCACCCCTCTTGGGCCTCCCCGGTGGCGTAGCAGTTAGGTGCTGCGCTGTGGAGCTGTTGGCACAGTGACACGAGTTCAACACCTGGCCGGGGAGATTCCCGCATGGCGCGGCAGACCTCTCCTGCCTCGCCCGCTGTTCCCCTCAGCAGTGTACTTCAGTTGATCTGCCTGTTCTGCTCCCCACTCTGTCTCTGGTGAACCTTCTCACTGCCCCCATGCCTCTGATCTGTACCCCAGCTTGTATGCATAAATAAATAAAGCTTTGAAAAAAAACAACAGGGCCTCCCTGGTGGCGCAGCGGTTAAGCGCTGCGCTGTGGAGCTGTCGGCGGTGGTGATGTGAGTTCGACGCCCGGCTGGGGAGATTCCCACATGGCGCCACAGACCTCTCCTGCCTCGCCCACTGCTCCCCTCAGCAGTGTATTTCTGATCTGCCTGTTCTGCTCCCCACTCTGTCTCTGGTGAACCTTCTTGCCGCCCCATGCCTCTGGCCTGTACCCCAGCTTAAATAAATAAACCTTAAAAAATAAAAAAAATTAAAATTAAAAAAAAACAAAACAAAACAAATTCACCCCTCTTCAAGTGTGTATCCCCACAATGTGCTCACCACCAAAGTACCAATAACCTTCTCCCACAATCCTCTGGGCTCCCTCCCCCTCGCCTGCTGCTAACCTCAGTTCTGCAGTCGGATTCCAAGGTTGTGTCTGTTCCTTTGGTAAAGCACTAGAGCTTGAATCATAGGCAGCCAGTAGAAATGCTGGGATGGTGGTTAGAAAAGCAGATATTGTCTTTAAAAACTTCAAAAAAAAAAAAAAAACGACCTCCTTGGTGGCCTAATGGGTTAAGTCTCAACCTTATGAAGCTGTCCGCAGCCACTGCAGCACGAGTTCAATCCCCGGCCAGGGAGCTTCCCACAGGGCGCAGCAGACCTCTCCTGTCTCCCGGCTGTTCCCCTCAGCAGTGTACTTCAGTAGATCCATCTATTCTGCTCCCTACTCTGACTCTGGTGAATCATCTCCCCATCCCCCACCCCCTCCACCTCTGGCCTACACCCCAGCTTGTATGCCTAAATAAATACATCTTTAAAAAAAAAAACTTTAAAAAAAGAAATAAAGCCCAAGGAGTAGTTTTCGGAATTGTATCCTGATTCTTCAAGACTGTGTTGGAACTAGAGGTCTGTGCTAGTCTTTATCTCGGCTTGGTGTTTCCACGTGAGTGACTTTGGCAACAGAGGAATTTATCTGATGGGTATTTTGGGCAGCGGGCAGCAGGCACACACAGTCTGCCTGATCGGCCCACAGAGCCACCCCATGCCCTGAGCGCTGGCTCGTGCTGTTTCAGGGGCACGTTTACACCTTCTGTGAGGGGGAACCCTTGGCACTCTGTGTCCTCACAAACACTAGCACTTCCATCATTGCTGCTAAACCAGGTTCCACTCCAGCAGTCTCTGATATTGTAGTTTCCATCTGCTCAGATTTGCCTGTCTCAACTGGCTCTGAACTATTTAGGAAAATATTCATCATCATTTACGTCCCAAATAACCCCAATAGAAGGTTGGCATCATAGGTACTTAGTAAATGTTTTTGAACAAATTAATTGATTTCAGTAATTGGCCCACGGTTTCAGAAATATTCATAAAAAGACATTAGATGTTGATGACTTCGTACGTATCACTCTAAGTTTAGCTGCATGTTAGCAAAGATGGGGTGTTTATGGATTCTTGAATGATTCCACAAATGTAATTAAAAACTAATGATGTCGACTTGGGCTCTTTTCTAAAATTTCTTCCCACTTTGTGGGGTTGTCTTAACTCTTTGAACAAAAAGAGTTTCAAGTTTATAGATAACTTTGGAAGGTCTGCATGAGTGAAGGAAAAGGAACTTGGACCTTCAGTTTCCTTTAGGATAATCACAGACCATTGTGTTACAGGATGCTGTTCTTTAGAGAGAGTTCCGTCCACAGGCAGATTTCTTTTTTTTATTCTTTTTTTTGAGATGTATTTATTTATACACACAAGAGCTGGGGTGTTGGCCAGAAGTGTGGGGGGTGAGAGGATTCACCAGAGACAGAGTGGGGAGTAGGACAGGCAGATCCACTGAAACACACTGCTGAGGGGAGCAGCCGGCAAGACAGGAGAGGTCTGCTATGCCATGTGGGTCAGCTCCCTGGTTGTACGGAGCTCGTGCTGCAGTGGCTGCTGATAGCTTCATGGTGCTGAGACTTAACCCCTTGGGCCACCAGGGAGGCCCCCACAGGCAGATTTCTAACGTTCTTTGTGATCTGGAAGCCGGCAGTGTTCAGGTAACACACAGATCACTGAGTCTGCTTACTCACTTGCATTTTGCTGTGCCATTAATGGAGGCCTTAATCCTTAAGTAACCTGGCCACATATGTAAGGTTACCCAAGCAATCAAGTGTGTTTTGTTTAGTCCTTGTTTCAAGGACAGCGCTCATGTAATGCTTTTCACATAATAGCATTAGAATTAAAAACAAACTAGCCTATCATTTATTGAGACCATCTGTGATTATGAATATAAAAGCAGAAGGAGCAAATGAGACCCAGGGAAATGGGTAAGTGGTGACCTGGTCATGAAAAAGTGAATCACTTTTGTTATCTTCTTAAGAGTCATGATATTGTTCAATGTGCTTGACTAGAAATACCTGCGCAACTCCCAAAGCTGACATAGTTGTTTATGCAACAGTGCCTCTGTGTCAGAGCAATGAAGTGCATTCTATAAAGTTGATAAAATTCTATAAAGTTTACTAATATATTAAATTGATAGCTCTCACACATACACAATAGGATTCCTATAGTTCTTTTATCTTTACAACAATAGCATATTTTTTCCACAAAGAACTTGTGTGTGTGTGTGTGTGTGTGTGTGTGTGTGTGTGTGTGTGTGTGTCTTTTACATTACTGTATATTCCCTGTAGGTTTCCCACCACCAATTCACCTGTGAACCATCACCGCAGTCCCCTGTGCTCCCCTCTCCAGCAATATCACTTTTGGGAATCTACCCAAAGGACAAAAAAAACACTAATCCAAAGGATACATGCACCCGTATGTTTATTGCAGCACTATTTACAATAGCGAAGATATGGAAACAACCCAGATGCCCAAAAATACATGACTGGATCAAGAAGATGTGGTACATATACACAATGGAATACTATTCAGCATTCACAAAGAACTTTTTATTCACAAACAGAAACTTCCAGATGACAAAGATGCTGATTACTCTAGAACTAACATTTAAATGCTGAGGTTTTTTTAAAACTAAAATAGAGGTCTGCTTTTCACTGTTTTTGCAAAATTCACAAACAATGACGGCACTGAAATTTTAACTGCTGCACCATCAGATCTTTGCAAGAGCATAGTCATTCTCCATATAAATGATATAAAAATAATAAATCCTTGGTCATTTTACAAACTTTTAGCAGCAATTATGTTGGGAATTTGATTTGTATTTTGCCATTCTATGAGTAAGGTTTAAAAGAAAATTAAATTGAACTGCTGAGTTCTTCCTTTAAAAAAAAAAAATCTTTTGAGCTGTTTGAGGTCATCTTTTTTTTTTCCCCTGTGGAATTTTCCTATTTTATAGAAAAATGATTGTTGTCGAGTAAAGCCTTTAAACATACTACAGCTGATATTACTGAATGTGTTACAACTTTGATATATAGATACACATTCCTTTATACCATGAGATTAAACATGCAAATACTAACCACTTAAGCATAGATACTCAGTGAAAAGTGTAGTACTATGATGTAGTAATTAAGGGAAAAAAAGGATTATCTGATATATATAAAATGACCCACATGGCATCATTACATGTGTGGTTCTTCCCCCAATCAATTCAAAGAATAAAATTTTCAAATCATTTAAAATATTTAGATAGTATATTTTTCTGTTTGTTTAAAAATAAACCTAGTTTATTAAGATTCTCTTTTCACCCTACCCTATGTTAAAAAAACCTGCTAAATGCTAAGAGAAATTTTAAAAAGGATAAACACATTTTATCCCTTAAGGGGCATACACATTAGTTGAGAATTTAAAATATGTTCACATGGAAAGATCCAGACAGCAATGCCCAAGGTCAAATGGGCAGGGTAAGAGTCTACCTTTGGCGTCAAGGCTAGCCCTATGTAAATTACATCCTTTGAAACTGATTTTCAGTACAGACTATTCTGGGAATTTCTCATGCTTCTTCTCCGATGGGACTAAATTTCCAATCGTTGCTCTTTTATGGGTGTTTCATAGGTCAAGGGAAGCAGAAGTTCAAGTGTTTAATATGTAAGTCATTATTTTTGTCTCAAGAAAACAATAAGATTATGAAACAACTCATTTTACAAGTGAACTCTCAGCAAATGCCCAATGAGTTGTCTGAGTATGTCTGGTAACAATACTTAACTATTGAGTTTGACTTTCTAGTAGCGCCATCTTCTTTGACTGTATGAATACTCCAAACCATCTACTTTGTCAATCATAACTTTTCCTCTATATACCTCTGCCAATAATCAATAGTTTTTCCTCTCTGAGCCTTTTGCTCTCATATCTATTCTTAAGAAGCATAAGCACAAACAAGTTCAGTATCACTTCTGCCTTGCAAACAAGACTCTCATCTCTCTCCTTTTCAGTTTAAACCAGGTGCACTTAACTCTGTACACTACATGTTACTAGGAAACTCACTTCCTCAAAAAAATTTTCTAAAGGAGGTGTTATGATGTGTACAGAGTAATGCATGTACAATCCAGTAAGTGGTATTTAGATTATCTTTGGCACTTACTAGATAGTTACTTTTATAATCACCTGGTCAAAAGTTGGGCATATTTTAATTAATTATATCTGCATTGTCAACATGTCATCTTAAAAAAGGAGTTCAACTTATTTTTATTAGCAGTGATGTATTTTAATTCATGGAGTGATGACTAAAATGAGGTGGTTTTTTTTTTTATTTTCTTGACTTTTTTTTTTTTGGCAATTTATTTTCCAAATTATTGTTCTGTGACCCTAAAGAAAATTCCATTAGGAACACTTTTATAAGGATAACATTAAATTTGTGATTTCAAGTTTGGCTTTCTACACCATTGATAACAGTTTACACAATTTAGGTCTCTCTTTCCTTTAGAAAAGTTTATTCAGTTCCATCCTATAATTCTCCTGTTTAGTCTTTACACACTACAGCAAATATTAATTTGGATCTTCTACTATAATTCCTTTCAGTTCAGTTCTGGACTATAAGAATTGCTTTTGGTTGCTATGCATTTTGTATTATAACCATACTGACCTTAATATTTTTCATATTTTTCAGTTCATAATCTTGGGGTTAGCTTCTTTATACACCTATGCAAAGAATATTGACTTTGCTCAGAAACTTTTTAACATTTATAACTGTTAAATATTTCTAAATGCTAAATTGGCCAAATTTTAAATAAAGAGAGCTAAAAATTAGGGGTATAATGGGCATCCTAGGCTGTTCCCCAGTCGTATAGTCATGGAATGATCTTTGCACAGACGTAATCATGGTAACGATGGGGGGGAGGATGATGATTGATTATGGGGAACATTAAATATATAGATAACCTGCTTATTTAAATTTGCTAGATTTTTATTTCTTGGAATATATTTAAAAGTTTAATCAAGTGCCCGTTGGGCATGCATTAAGATGAGGGGAATTTTTTTTCCCCATTTAGCATTTAATGTGATGAATTACATGAATAAACCCCTAATAGTGAAAACATTTCTGCCATCCTAGAATAAACCCGTCTTTGTGATTTATTATTCATTTTAATTTACTGCTGAGTTCAATTTACTATTATTTTACTTAGGATTTATCAATTTATACTTGATTTGCTTTTATGTACAGTTAAAAAAGCTTATTTTCATTTCAAAGATTTGTTAAATAGCTTAGAAAATGTATTTATCATCACATTAGCAGTCAAATTTATTCTGGGTACAGGAGTATGTGGGATATTACTTATACTAACCCCTTAATGTACTTGATTGCTTTTTGAAAAGAAGAGTTACGGTTTTATATTAATTAGTGAGTTAATGTTATATGACTTTCTCTAGACTCTTTTATGATTAGCTACAGACCTTTGGAACTTAAAATGATTTGGGTAAAATACAGGTGCAATTAAGTTGAAATAATGTAAAATTCAGCATGGGCTTTGAAGGGATCTTGTCATTTGATCTAGTGAAAGCATAGCATCCTGCATTCTGCCAATCTCTGTTCTGTCTAGATCAGCCCGAAGGAAATAGTGCAAGTCTTCACCTTTGCAGGTATAGACATAGACAAATGTGAGCTATTGAGTGCACTCTGCCTAGAAAATCTCAGAATCAGTCTACTTCCTGAAGCATAATGTGAAGTTAACAATGCAAGCCTTGAAGTCATATTTCCATGTGCACAGTGTAACAATAGCACATATGAAATGATTAATATATTTAATGGTTGGCGGGTATTTATATGACTGTTATTACTCATTCTTCTTGAGTCAGTCCAGATTGCCTATTGAATGAGAAGGGAGATGGTACCATTTTGCTGGCAGTTAATACACCCTATTCTAAGGGTTTTGTTGTGTGATGGGAGGCAACCAGGGTGATGATTAGAAGGGCCTTTTGGTATGTTACATATTTAATGACATAATGAGCTCACTATGCTTCAATATAGCAGGTGTGCTTAAATATGATAGTATTTATGTTATTAAAGATACTTTGTGTCTCAAGGGAATCAGTCCATTGAGAGATGCAAAAATTGATGTTGCAGGTGAGAAGGGGATTCTGCTGACTCGTCAAGTCCTTGGGGGTTGGTCTTCAGAGGGAAGATTTGCTTCTTTGTCATAGGAGAAAAGATGGAACATGAAGGTACAGGTGCAGGTTGGAATTGGGGGCACAGATGTCAGTCACTAATAGCTGTTTGTTTCCCTTTCTCTGAGTTATATCTTAAGTGACTAGTGAGAGGAAGACTGGGGAAAGTGGAGATTTGATGAGAAAGTATCTTAGAATTTGAGGAAGTGAGTTTCCTAGTAATATGTAGTGTGCAGAGTTAAGTGCACCTGGCTTAAACTGAAAAGGAGAGAGAAATGAGAGACTGGTTTGCAAGGCCGTAGTGTTATTGAACTCGTTTGTGCTTATGCTTCTTTTTTTTATAAATATATATTTTTATTGTTATTTATGTCTTTCACATTTTGTATTCCCCTTGGGTAGCCCACCACCAATTCACCCGTGATCCATCTCCATGGTCCCTTGTG